>JAAOIU010024319.1:553-12317 GCA_018107765.1 Hypogeococcus pungens | reverse complement strand
TAAATCGAGGGCGATGAGTAGGTACCTACGAAAATCAGCTCACTTTTTGAATCCGACTTGAAAGTTTTTCTTACCCATTAAATTTTTTGATATTTCAAAAGAAAGTGTCCAATTTTGCAGTGTGTACATGCGATTCGAAAAGTAAGCAGATTGTCGTACGGGGTTTAAATTTTCAAATTTGATGACGGCGAATCCTTCATTGGACTGTTGAGGAGAATCCGTAAAAAAATTTTGAGCGAAACCGGTCGACTTATGGCCGGAAGTTGGTCGCATTGGTGCGGTGGAATGAGCCAGATATGAATTGAAGAAGGTGGAACCACTGCCTGACAAATTTTAAAACTGGAATACCAAAGTGATTTTTTTTTCATATTCAGCTTAAAATTTATATTCAAAAAACTTTTATAGGTACATTTTCAAAGCTGATAAATCCACTTCGCCTTCATCAATAAATTTTACTCCAAACTAAAATCTATGGATTTCTATTTAGTTTAATCGAACCGAACTACCTATTTCACTAATCCTTAACAATTTACGATCTTGCAGATTCCTATTTATGCGGGAGCGGTGAGGCCGTTACTACGAGGAAATGTGGTATCAGATAATTTTTTTGGTAGTGACGGATTTGGTGACTTCAACTTCCCCAAAGAAATTCACGGTGAAGTGGACCCATCAATGCACGCTTCGATGGCAATGATCGAATTATCCAAAACGTACAAAGGTGAATTAACCATGCTGATACTCGGTCCGACAACCAACGTCGCACTTGCTGAATCTTTGGACAGAAGTTTTTTCGATCGTGTGAAGAAGATGTACGTAATGGGATCGAGTGTCGCTGGTGTAGGAAACGTCAAACCAGGAGTCGAGTTCAATTTCGCTGCTGATCCTGAGGCGAACTTCATCGTACTAAATTGCTCGGATAGCTCGAAACTAACGATACTCCCGTGGGAAACTGCTCTAAATGCTGGTTATACCAATGTAAGGTTTTCTACGGTTCACGACGAGCAAATCCCTACGTTAAGTAATGTTTATTGTACTGTATAGGAATGGAGAATGAACGCACTCAAAGGCCACGATTTGGAAATTGTAAGATCTCTGGACGATCTCGAATCAACAATGTGGTCGCGATCGGTATATTTCCCCACTGATGCCTTTGCTGCTGCTGCTATGCTAATGGAAGACAAATTCGTTAAAAAATCTCTTGTCACAGGAATGGAAGCCGTAGTCGATGGAGCGGCGCGCGGTGCGGTGCTCGTTGATTATGCAAAACTTTCCAAGCAGTCAAATGTAAAAATTATACAATCCGTTGATATAGAATTGTATAAAAAAATGTTCATTTGCGCATTTACTGGTGAATGTAGTGGATTGTAATACAGGTACTATTTTCTTGCTTGAAAATGTGTTAGATCTAAAAATATTTTCATTCGTATCTACTTCTTGCGAAAATGCTGCGTTGTTGCAAAGACACTCAAATGTATCTACTTCTATCGACTCGTTAAATCGTCATCATTATTGGGTAGCTTTAGTCAATCGGCTCTGAGCTCATCAACATTATTTTCTGTTAGATTAACAATATTGAAAAGTCAAGTTCATTCATCGTGCTCCTTGTATATTTTTTGAAGTATCACTTATAAATTGGGATTACTTTGATGGATAAAAGGCTATTTTTTGTATCCTCGACTTCAAAAAAAACAATAGATATTTTTTTCTGGTTAGGAATTTTTTCTAAAAGTTCATTTTATTCTCTTTCGAATGACACCAACACCACTTTGATCGCACTGCTTGTTGATGGTTTACTAAAAATATTTGAAGACTGGACGTTTGAATTGATGAAATCGAGGTAAACTTTGATACCTCCTAATTCTTAAGGAGTATATAACTTTGAAATTTTCAGTAACTAGGTAAATTCACAGTTGACACATGTAGGCACCTACAATATTTGTTAACAAATAAAAAATTTTCTAAAATAGAAAAATGAATCAAAAAATTTTTTAGAAAATCAAAAACTTCGGATTTAAAGAAATTAATTTCTTTTAGATTCCAAAAAAATAAAATAAAATATTTTGTAAAAATTCAGAATTAAAATCTTTTAAATTGAAAACTGAAATTTTTTAACCAATAGATAAGTAATTTTAATAAAATTTTAAAAAATTTTAAAATTCAACTTTGAATTTTTTCGAAGTTGAGAATCAAAAACTGGGTATTTTTTGGAAACTGAAATTTTTTTGTAATTTTTTTTTTAAAAACCATAAGTTAAAAAACTCGTATTTTTCTCTTCAAAACTTTTCGTGAAATTGAAAAAAAATCATTTTTCCAAGTGGTAAATTTTTTACAAATCGAAAATGTGATTGTAAAAAATTTTAGCTCGATTGAAAAATATTAGAAATTAAGAGAACCTTGTGAGTGCACGCGGGTGCGAAATCCGCACCACTCGTTTTCTTACCCCATCTACGCGAACTAAGCTAAGGTTGAGCACTCAACGGTGAGGCGTTTCTTTTCACTTATCATTAGCAACAACTGACGCTTATTAACCATTTCGTATGTGTAAGCAGAGGTTCTCAATGTTATGATTTTTTGTTTTCAAAAACGAGGTAATTAAACAAATACAGGTAGGTTACCTATTAACATATACTAGCCGATTGAAGGTTGAAGATCGAATCTTCTCGCTTAGAAATGCAATGAGTCGTTCACAGCCTACATCCCCTCACCACAAAAATTTAAAAACGTTGAGTTGTGATGATTGGATGAAAATTAATTAAAGCGCGTCGTGTTTATGTGTTTGGAGTAAGTAAGGTGAAGCGATATTCTTTCGTTGTGCACAAAAATAACAATTACTCTAACTTGTTTGAAACACCAACTAAATTCATCAAAAAAAAATTGCCAGAGTTGGTTCAATATTAAAGTTTTTTCTTCATTTTTTTCCCTATAAAAAATACAATACCACAAATGAAATTCATAACTTTTGAAAAAATACCTCATTTAAAGAGCATAAGTCCAAAAATTTTGATTGATTCGAAGAAAAAAACGTTTACTCGAATTTGTTAAAAAATTGTTCATCAGACAAGCTAATATGGAAAATATGTATACTAAGTATATAGAAAAAATACCCTGTGATTCAAAGAGCATGGGGAAAACATGCGCATATCATGTTTCCATCTGCGAAAAAGAAAAAAAATCGTAGAATAGATATTTCTGATGAAAAACCATCGAAACATGAAACAGATTTGAAAACTCCATGCTGTGCAGAAAACCCCTCAAAAAAAGTACATGAAATCTTTTAAACCAAAAATACGTGTAAAATTCCAAACACAAGATCAGAGGCGGAATTAGGTGCTCTAAACACACACCTATTTCATCATTTTTGAAAGGATCAGTGCTACCTGGAAAGACGCTGTTTAAAAGTTGCATTGCAAAGTACCCCATTTTGGAAGAACAGAACATGGTGAAATATAAAAGATCGTCTACGCCAAATACAGATTATGATGAATAAAAGAAAAAGCTGAAATCGTTGTCACTTGAATCTATCGGTGATTTTCTGACATAAAAAATTCTAAAACACAATTTACAAATTGCAATAATAATTTATTCAGGGATGTTACTCGACTTGAAAAATAATAATTAATGCATAAACTTGAACTTTATCCTAATTACATTCTCTGGAATTTCTAATCTTAGATCATTATACCATATCTACTTCTCTTGGGATAGTGGAGATATTGAAGCATAAGTTATCGCACGTTTTAACAATGCGCCACACATTGTAGCAACATACCACGGATTAGTGACATGTAGAAATTTGGAGAAAATTTTCGATATATCATAATCAATTGGCAATTTTACAATCTCAGATGATCTTTTCCAAGCATCTACAATGCAATCTGTAAAAATGTCGGATGTCAAACCTGCATTTACTGCCACTTTGTATTCATTGTAAAAAATCAACAGGCGCTCCTTGATCTTGTCATCATTTTGCCATTCATCAGGATATTGCATCAACCAATCCAAAAACAAGGGCCACTTTTCTGTCTGGCTCAATCGTTTATTTTTCAGAAATTCTGATCTTACAAATTTCTGCTCGTCGGGGGTCAGAATGGAACATCTGGATTCGAATCTTTAGATTTTTGGATCTTGCTCGACATACTGGGAAAATTTTGTGTTGGTGAAATTGTCACGTAAAATCCTATAACCTTCGTGTTGGTCGATAAAGCCCTGGTTCATATAAGCATTCTCAAAGAAACGTTGATTATACCTATAGGTGTTCTGATGAACATGTCTTCATGAAATGTTCTTGGAATTGTTGTATAGCATTCTCTTCATGCTCCATGATAATGTCTTCTTTTTTTTGAGCTCCCTGAGAAGTTCTTCGTATGTTTTACTCGTCTCCAGACTAGTACACTGACACAGAGTACAACACAACGCAATCACGAAAAATGGTACATGTAAAAACATTGCAAACTGAGTATTTTAATGCACAGCTTTCAAACAAACATATCCTATACATATACTACACAATATGCTAAACGATAAAACAAACACAGGTAGGTGGATACCTATTAACATATACTAGCCGAATGAAGGATTAAGACTGAATCTTCTCGCTTAGAAATGCAATGACTCGTTCGCAGCCTACATCCCCTACATCCCCTCCCCACAAAAATTTACAAACGTTGAGTTATGATGATTGGATGAAAATTGAAATCAACGCGCGTCGTTGGTTTATGTGTTTTGAGTGAAGTAAGTAGGGTAAATGGCATTCTTTCGTTGTAGGTACCTACATACTATAATTATATCAAAAATGGGTGTGACTGCTGGGTGTGCTACACACCCTACTTCTCCAGGATCCCAGATTTTTTTCTCCTCTGAGAACAGTAAATGGGGCAACTTGAGATTATCCAAAATAAAGTAGGGGAAAATACCAAAAATACCAATTTTTTTGACCAAAAAAAAATTCTCAAAATTTTTGCCTTTGCTTCGCTCAGGCAATGGCACTTTTTCTAATTTTTCTTCAATTTAAGTTTGAAAAGTGGTAACATTTCATTATATTATTGAAATTCTCCTATATTCAGGAAATTTATACTTATTTACAACTGAAAAGCATTTAAGCTGTCCAAAATTTAATAAATTTTAAGGTTTAGGCGACTTTGGCAATTTACTTTCTCGGCCTTCATGTTTTGACACACTCTACTTAGAAGGTCCAATCACGCCTATGATAAACTAAATAGATAAGAAATACTATCTCTGTTAAGCTTTTAATAATATTGAAAATTTCTCACCAGAAAAGTGAATATGAAAAAAAAAAGTTTAGGAAAAGTACCCTGTGATTAACGAGCATGTGGCAACACACGTCCATATTTGTATAATTATTTCCATCTACATGCAAAAAAATAAATAAATAACAAAAAATCAAGAAAAAAAGCAGGAGTATATATTTCTAAAGAAACCCCTTCGAAATGTGATGCAGATTCAAAAACTGTATCCCCTGCTGAAAAGCGTTCATAAAGAGCAAATAAATAAAAGGTGAACCGAAATCTTCTGAACCGAAAATACGTAAAATTCCAAAGAAGTGGTCAGAAGCAGAATTGGGTGCTCTAGAGACATATTTTTCACCAATAATCTAAGAGGATTGCACTGTTTGAAGCCTGCATTGCGAAACACTCCATTTCGAACAACAGAACATAAGACGAAACGTAAAAAATAATTTACGTCAAACGCAGAGGTTTGATTTCAGTTTTTCAAAATCTAGGTAATTTGTCTCTGATTTTTGTACCTGCCTACCTACCTACCAACTTACTTTCAATAAAGATTTCATGTGAACTGCAGTTGAGTTCCTATTGATTGAATTTTATGACTGCAACATTTTTAATCCTTCTGGGTAACTGAATTTTTTATAGGTGTATGTAGGTAGGTAATTAATATTTTGAACGTGTTAATGTAGATATTAAACATAAGAATTTTATTAAGGGCAAAAGGATGAATGAATGTTCAAATATGCCGATATGATTTTCTGAAGTAAAGAAATCGAAAAATACATTTACAAATTGCAGCAGTGATTTATTCAGGTAAAAAAAAATCAACAAAGAGATCATGCGAGGAAATCATGAAAAGTGTCGTTGAAAATTCCGGCGGTTTTAGAGAACTGATGCCTTTTAAAAAGGATTTCTTGATGTCGATCGAATTTCTAAGTACCTATTTACACCGTGCCTATCACGATAATCGAAAATAAATAATTTGTTCGTGTAAGCAGACAAGTTCTTCAATGAACTAAATAACAAAACATGCCTATAAAAAAAAAATCTCACCAACAAAAAACCTTCGGATACTTCAGAGGAACACTAAAATGACACATTGCTTTAACTTGTTTGAAACACCAGCTAAACTCATCAAAAAAAATTGCCAGGGTTGATTCAAAATTAAAGTTATTTCATCATTTTTTTTTTCTTATAAAAGTATAGTATCACAAGTGAAATTTATAATTTTTGAAAAAAAATATCTCACTTTAGCATAATAAGTCCAAAAATTTAGATCGATTCGAAGAAAAAAACATTTAGGTACTCGCATTTGTTGAAAATTGTTTCGAAATCCAAATTTACGAACATATTCGAGCAATTTTTTTCATCTACTATGAGCCTCAAGAACTCAGTTAATCACTTGTACCTCCTTACTTCCTCATTTTTTTTTAGAAAAGTTTTTAAAAAATTCAAGATATTCATTTTTTTGGAAAGTTTAAAAAATTTTTCAAGTAGGTATCATCTTCAGTCAAATTTTTAAAAAATGTAAAAAAATCAAAATTAATTTTTTATAAAAATACCAAGAAAACATTTTTTGAAAAATTCTTGAATTAGGTGATTTAAACAACTAGAAAAATTGAAATATATACTTAACTATCAATAAAATTTTTGAGGTTTCCCGATTTTTTTCTAATTTATTGATTTCATTTTATGATTATCTGTTATTTTGGAATTTTTGGCACAATTAGTAGGCTCGCTCAATTTTATTATTTTTGAACAATTTTTACCTCTTTAGAAAATTTTCCGAGGTTTGCTAAAAATTTTGCTAAGATATCTGAGCTAGGCCAATTTTCGAATTTGATTTTTTGCTAAAGAAAAATGATATGATTGATATCCTCAGGTCCATTTTATTTTTGGGAAGAGGAGGAAAGATTCGAATTTTTCACTGATTTTGTTGCTCTGGAAATGGACGATATTTTTCAGATTTTCATTATACATTCCTGAGATATGAAATATACTCTCTGTTCATTTTTCAATCACGAAAAATAATATTTACCCAGGTCAATGGATCAACCTCAGGAATGAAAAACACTTAATATTGGAAAAAAATTAATTCGTCCTATCTCATACCAGTTATTGAAGTTGAACTCGAAAATAAGTTTCATTTGAAAAATTCTTTTCGAGGAATTACCTCGTACTCGTATCTTGATGTTCTAGTTCATACTATGGAAAATGAAAAAAAAAAAATCACGATTATAAAACTATGCATAATTTTTATCTATAGTTCTTAATTTTATGGTAATTATTGTGGGAGTTTTTAATTTTAGAAATTTCACAGACTTCGAATTTCGGAATAACGTGATCGTCTTATCGTAAGAGACAGTAAAAAAATAACTCGATTCTAGTAGCAAGTTAGCGAATTCACGTCAGGATACAAAAAATACGCATGCTATAGGGCGAAATTTGAAAAATTTACATTATTTTAAAGTGTTAGATTTTAGGAAATTTAAAAATTACAATAAATTAACGATTTTCACAGAATTGACAAATTCTGAAGAATAGGTAAATTACCTACCGAATATAAAATAATTGTCAAATTCGAAAAATTTATAAAATTTAAAAAATTAAGAATTCATTAAAAATCGACAAATTTTCAAAAAATGATGATTTGAACAGATTCTTTCAAATATTTTGGTACTGAGCCCCCTGTCCATAAAGGTGATCATCAAACACGTAGAAAAATTCCAGAAAAAATTTCTAATCTACGTTGAGTGGCTTAAAATTGAAAGTTCGGTGCGAAATTTAAAACGAACATTTTTTCAATCCACAATTTCGTCCTTGCGGTTGGGGGAATAGGTAAATATACCTACATTGACTGAGTTAGTTTTGCCTATATTAATAATTTTTTACTTAAAATTGAAAAGTAGACAGGTAAAAGAAAACCTATGGATTCTTACATATGTGTTTTCTACTCATTTCATATCATCCTCATTCTCTTGTCGAAAAATCACACACTCTTACATTATCAAATTACCAAAATTAAATTTTTTATCGTGAAATCTGATCAGCTATTTCAATTAGGATTAATTAAAATTCTCTAAGTGCGGATTAAACTTCCAAAAAATTTTCAACATCCAAATAACCTTATTTCGTATTGGTATTTGTATGTACTGAAGAGAGTTTTATTTTTTAGGAAAGTTTCCATGTGGGAATTGCAGGAATAATTGTAAACAATGAATGGTTCAATTTTTGGCTCCTTCAAACTGATATGTTGGCAAATTTCTGGCCGCGAGTGAATGGAGCATAGATTCTGCATCTATGCTCCATTCATTTGCGGGTAGAAATTCGCCAACATATCAGTTTGAAGGGGCAAAAAATTGAACCATTCATTGTTTACCGTTCTGTTGAAAAATTATTACCAAAAGTGGTTTGAATTGCAAATCGGGGCGAATTTTCATTTCTATTAATTCTAACGTTGGTTTTTTCCTGTTTTTTTGCAGTGCTGCAAGAGTGGAGTGAGAGTGGAAGTGAAGAGCGAGTGGGAGTGCAAATTTTCGAAAAAGTGGGAGTGAAAGTGTAAAAATTTGCTGTACTCTTCAATCCCCCAACTTTTTTTTCGTTTCGGTTAATTTAACTATTTTGATGTGATGCGCCAAGTTTTTTTTATTGTTTTGTAATTTTTTAATTTATTACTTTGCCATTTGGTGAAATCGACACTCTGGAGTGTGGACTGAGCTAACGATGTTAGATACCTCTTAATTTTATCCAAAAAAAAACTCTATGGTAGTGGAATTTTTGAATCGATTGCTTTACTTCATGGCACATGAGTGATTTTTTTTTTCTTTCTTATTCACCGTTTCGCTATTCTTAGTTAAATCAATGAGCATTAATTATTCATTACAATTTCATGCTATCCAAATGTTTTGTTGCAGTCAAATTTTCTAATTGATAGTAAAATAATATAGTATCAAAATTATGAGAAAAAAAAATTGAAGAGTGGGAGTGAGAGTGAGAATGGAAAGTCTAGGAGTGAGAGTCACTCGGAGTGGAGTGCTTTTTTACCTCTCTTGCAGCACTGGTTTTCATTATACTTTATTAGTTTATAATTATTTTTACTTACTCGGAAAAAAATAAAAATTAAAAGTTAATATACATATAACGCTACTGGTGGCTATTATAGAATTTACACTTCAACCAAACGCCCCTAGCGTTCCTTAATGAAACTATTGCTTGGGAATATTTTCTACTGCACAACAAACAAAACAACAAAGTACATCGTTTGAAAACTTCGAATAATCAGCAACAGTATTCGCGATTACGGTTTCTTCGTGGTAATGGGACGGTTAGTCATCTGAGGAGTGTATCGTTACTGTGATGTAATTATAATTTAAAATGTGGTTATTGTATTTATTTTTTCTCAATATATTGAGCAGTTATTCAGTACTTTGTGGTAAGAATTCATTTATTTCATTTCCACCTAATTTTGATCTATTCATGTCTTGGTGAAAATCTCCGATGATCGACGCTACTTGGGCGTTAACGATCAAAAATATCAAACACTTATTTACTTCTCTGTACAGATTTTTACGTTTGAAAAATTAATATGAACGAACAAGTCGAATACTTTTTTCCTACATTTATTACGACCTTTGCGCATTCCCATTTTGGAAGCATTTATCATGTGTTTCACAATGTTAAATTTTTTAAAAGCTCGTTCATACTTTCAATAAAATATCAAATTGACGGTGTTTTATTTTATTCCTTCTTACTTCTAATTGACGCTGTTTACTAAAACATTCATATGTTTCAGATTTTTACGACTGTAATGAACCCCTATTCTCCAAAGCTGTTGTAAAAGCAACAAGTTCTCTACCGGATAGAAGACCTTCTTCGGCGAAACTACTAGGTATTTAATTTTTAATTTTTCTATTATATCATCGTATTTAGTCTCATTTCCTACCCTGTAAATGCTGTCGGTTTTTTCGTAAAGCTGTGCGATGTGTTATTCAGTAGGAAAAACACTATAGGTTCTGTTACATGAACTCACCGGAATATGTCAGTCACTGATAATTTTTCTCTCTCTTTAGGTTTTGTTGACCACACTCAATAAACACTGGAGAGAGAAAAATTTTCCGTACAATTAAGCTTGCACTATTTCCTACAATTCCAGTTATTTATAATTCTCTGTCCTAAATTATATCGACGCTAAAATGAATTGCCATCGAAGAAGTGTGCGATGGATATTTGATTGCAATAAATGGTATCCAACTCGTCAAGAATGGATCACCGCGTCTACGTCGATTCAAACTGAGGAAAAAACACGTATCGGTAGATTCTACTTCAAACGAGATGCGAAAAATTCTATGGCTGGCAGACTGATGATGCGTAAATTCTTGACTGAATTTTCCGGCTTGAAATGGAAGGATATTGAAATTTTACGCTCGGAACGAGGCAAGCCGTATTTCAAAAACTCCGCGTTGAATTTCAACGTCTCCCATCAAGGAGGTTATGCTATTCTCGCTGGCGAAGAAGGAGATATAAATGTCGGTTGCGATATCATGACTGTCGAGTACAGAGAGGGTGAAAAACTAAGAGATTATTTAAAACTGATGACGAAACAGTTATCAATTGACGAATATAAACTATTGAAAAATCCAGCCAGATCTGAAAACGACGTGTGTCGTTTGTTTTGTAGACTTTGGTGCTTAAAAGAGAGCTACGTTAAAGCTCTCGGTACCGGTATTACTCTCAATCTGGGAGAATTGAGTTTTGATATCAAAGACGAACACCTAACCGAGGATAATTTCGTTACAACTACTACGCTTACCGTGAAAGGCGAATTATTACTAAATTGGAGCTTTCAAGAGATACTCATTGATAAAGATACATTCGCTGCTGTCGCATTATCTCCAAAAGTCGATCCGGTAGTCGACAAGTTCCAACGGTTGAGTATTGAAGACCTGCTTAACGGAGCCGAACAAATTATTCCATTCGATGAAGAATATTGTGATAATTTTTTCAAAAAAGAAAACACACCTTGAGAATATTTTGCGAATAACGAGTTTTTTTTAGTGTTTTTTTTTTCATATTCGAGTACTATTACGTTTTAAAAATTAAAACCAACTGCTTTACTCTTAATTTGGCGGCGAATTAGAATAAACTGTTAGCACTTTACTCGAGTAAACATTGGATCATAAACTGCGTTCATTTCTCGACATGATTTTCTCTCCGTATCATGATGAGATTCGCGCGTCTCGTAATGTTTTCGTAATTAACGTTAAACGGAGTCCATATAACGTCGTTCATAAGCAATAAATTTACGTGTGTCGCTACAAGCATAGGCTGTTCTACAAAAACCTTAATAATTCGTGCATTACTCGCAAACCATCTCATCCGTGGTTATAGCGCATTCTGACATTTTTCCAGTCACGAATACAAAACGATATAAAATCCGAAAAATCTACTTGTACAATAATCGATGTTACTTTTGTTAGAATTTTAATTCAGTGCCATTTGGTACTAGGTATTGCTTGACTAGT
>JAAOIU010024280.1:0-10582 GCA_018107765.1 Hypogeococcus pungens | reverse complement strand
AAAAAAAATGAAAAATTTTTCAAGAAGTTGAAAAAAATTAAAAATTTTGAAGTTGGAAAAAAATTTAAGCTAAAAAACAGATTTTTAAAACTTTGAAATTTTTCTATTTTTCCATAGGTATTTTAAAATTTTTATTAACTTCGTAATTTTTCAGTTTTTTTCGGCTTTGAAATTTTAATTCTTTTTCCAACTGCAAAATTTGTCAACGCACTTGGGAAAAAAACGGGTGCGGAAATTCAGAAACCGTAACCTGAACCCTAACCAGGAACCTTAACCAATAATTTTAATCGAGAAACCTTAACCAGAAACCTTGAATAGCGTTGTCGATTTCAAAACCGTAACCCCTAACCTTAACCCAATACCTTCAAAAGACCGTAATCCATAACCTTAACGCGAAAAGAAGCGAATTAGGGTTTACACCCCTGCTTTTATGGCAGCTGATGAATTACCACCTCACAGACCATTGGAAAAAATTTTTATGGAGATTCCTACCCTCTCAAAAATGGTGTTTTCCATATCCTCTCAAGGTTTGATTTAAGAGTACAAAAACTTCGGTACCTATGTTTTTAGCGGAGTAAAAAATAAAATATTTCTTGGATTTCGACCAAATTTGAAGAGACGGGTAGTATTGAGTGAGGGAGCTCTCAAAAAAATTTTGAGCACCCTAGGTGAAAATAGAAGGGAGGAGGAAGTCCCCAAAGTGCACCAATCTCCATTTTGTAAGAAGCACACTTTTTTGTGTTTTTTAGCCAATCAAAGAGTGTGAGAAACGCTTTTATTCAGTTGTCTCCACTATTCCTGACAAAAAAGTCGAAAAATTGGAACTTGATCTTCCAAAAAAAAAATAAATAAATAAAATAATAGGTAATATAATAATTTACTTACAGGTAAATTTTCTGTAGAGCTTGACACTGAAGCAGGATTGAAAATCAGTCCTTCGCTGCATCGAGTGAAAAATAATCCAACCAGCAACTGAAACGCACAAGTTAACTTTTAATAAATTTTCAGAAAATATTTTTGCGTGAATTTTAGTTTAAAAAAATATCAACTGAATTGCAACAAAGAACAAACCGAGCAAAAACTTTTTCGAAATGATTTTACAGAAAAACAAATTGAAAAAACAACCACGTACTGACACAAGTCAAAAATACTCATTAGAATCTAAACCCATCAATCGAATAATTTCTACAAAAATCTAAAAAATAAAACTCGCACTAAATTTTTTTCTAAAAAATAATCATACCTGAAGCGCAAATTGCACGCCGGACCACATGACGTAACCAGTTGGGAAAAAACGCCAAACATACGAACAACTCGAAGAAACACAACGAACAATTTGTATCCTCGGCGCATTTAAAGACGAACAGTTTTAATCCCTTCTCTATTCCGCCCTTTCGAGTTGCATTTTTTACACCATCGACGGACGTATCTCCATCAAAGACCATTAATCTGGTAAACTGGTTCGAGTCAGTTCACCTGTGACGTCTGTACCTTTTCGATGGGGTCTCCAGACAATGTAGTCACCCCAAACAAGGCAAGGACCGTTCGAATATTTTTTTATAACCTTTGATAAAAAGAAAAAGATTTATTTAAACCAAGACAAGACGAGTAATGCCGGTTTGCCCACCTGACTTCATTAAATTCTCCTCGCTTACCTACCTACCTACCGGTTTCTCTCTTAGTCATATTTTCAAATACACAAAAGCTTGTCTGCTATTGTAAACGCGTGTCTGCAGTTTTCGTTATTATTTTCATCTCGTCCGAATGACTTTATAACCTTTGCCAGGATGCCTTGAAGCAGGTTTATATTTACAGCTCCGATTCGTAGCGAGAGATTATTTTATTGGTGGATGTTAATTTCCAGAATGCGAGTAATGTTCAAATGTGTAGGGAGTTTCGTTTGATATTTTGTCGAGTATCTGCGGGGTGTTTTGCAGAAGGCAATAGGTTATCACTTGTTTGATTTATGAGAAATCACAAGACATGAGAGAAAATAACCACATTCTATGATATACCTACAAATCTATCTTAAAGTAAATTTCGATAAACTCTTTTTCAAACAATTCTTATTCATAAAATGATTTCAACAATTTTGTAAATGTATATAGGCATTCATAAAACCCATTTCGAATAACACTCATTCGAAAAATATTTCCGTTCAGGGTATTTAAAAATAAACGCACATGTACTAAGGAAACCGGACTTCAATTCAAGAAAAAAAAATCATTGCATTCACTCGCTACATCGTAACGTTAAATGAGTTCTGGAAATAGATTTTGCTTGAAAGAAAAATGCTGTAAAAAAAAAAGTCTAGGTACCAAAACTAGTCTACTCTTTCAATTCAACGTCTAATGACGTAAGCAATCTTATTAAAATGCGAAATGCGAAATGCTAGTCGCATACCAAAACAAACAACAAAGGTTCAACGATCGATTGTATTTTTGAATGAATTTCTTGCAGGTACTTTTTTTCTTGGTTTTTGTAAAGGTTACCGTTGCAATAGAAGTAGGTACAACTTGCCTTATATTGATACGTACCGGATGTCTCACTCGATTGGAATTTTCCAAAGATTTCAAATTCGTATTACGGATACGCAAGCATTAACTTTGACATTCAACTCGAATGTATTTCAGTACTGGAAAAAGAAATCAAATAAACTGTACCTACGTTAGCATTGTTACGAACAAGACGAAAAAAATTTAAAGATTACGTTTCTTTCATTCCTGGTGAGAAAACGAGGAAGGTTGAACCTGTTGCGTGATATAATATGTTAATCACGTACACATTCGATATTATAACAACCCTTTCGAGTTCATATTTGTTATTTAATTTCTTCTTCTCCTGGGTATTTTTGAATTTCATTGTTCTCAACTGGAATGTTGATTATATCAGGGTTTCGTATTTTCTATCTAAAGGTTCTGAAATAAATCAATCATTTTTTTTTGGTACAGACGAGGCAAGCGGCGAGAAGCCTATACCTTTTCGATGTTTGATTGACACTCGTAACTGACGTGAAGAAGAAAACGCAAGTAAAATTCCGCCAATTTTGTAACAATCACCTGTAAGAGATAAATGAAAGTATGTTTACGCGAATGATTACAGTTTTTCGAATGGAAAACGTAAGATAACCGTAAACGTAGTGGCATAGTTCCAATACCCCGCTTCCTATTTTGATTTACTTATCATTTCTGAGAGAATATCAATTACTATGATACTTACAGTAGACTTCGAGTACTGGAATTTGAATTCAAAATCGATACCAGAAGCAGATAGGAACTAAAGAATGACTCTGAAATTTCTGCGACAAGTTTTCAGATTGATAAAACAATGATCAATCTGATCACTCCACTTGTTGGGTGAAGGCGGGGAAAGCAAGGGTATGCAAATGAGGGTAAAACGAACAACTCTTATTAAATGGCGACACTGCTACCAATTTGCCAATGAGAGCGATTGTTGTTCATGATAAGGATTTTTTTTTTTTGCAAAACGTAAAAAAAACTTGCGAAAACACTTAATTTACGTGTTTTGTAATTTTTTTTCATATACTAACTGAATTTACATAATGTAAACGATTACAGTGGTAATTAAAATTCCATTCCACATTCTTGCCGAATGACTAAAACTTTAATCGATTGTTTTGATTTTTCCGTCATGAATTAAATTCGCATCTATTTTGTGAAGATGCTCAAACTACGTTGCCATTTTAAACTATTAATCTTCACGTTATTCATTATCGCTTTTCTCATAGCTTATAAATTCGTTGTGATTCAACGTTACATTTCTTCGTACAACGGTGGCGAAAGTCACTATGCTGCCTTTCTCAGACAAAAATCAGCTTCCCATTATTATGGAAATAATCTCGTCGGTAAGTATAGCGGTTGGAAAACGTTTTTTATCTTTTTGCGCAGACGTTTATCTATTTTTCGTGTGTGGTGTTTTCAGATATGGTCCTAAATGATCCGATTTACAGAGAAAATAACTTGAATGCTTTCAACGGCGAACGAATAATTCACTTAGATTTAAAGGGAGCTCCTCCGTCGTTGAATTATTTCCACCACCTTTTCCCCTTGTTGCATTCGTTGAACGTTACCGGTTTATTAATCGAATACGAAGATGTATTTCCGTACAGTAGTAAATTTACTCACGCTGCCAATACGTACTCGAAGGAGGATATCAGACATTTGTTGAAATTAGCTAAGAAATATAAATTAGAGATAATTCCCTTGGTTCAAACATTCGGTCATTTGGAATTCATTCTGAAAGTGTATAAATTCTTTCGCTTGCGAGAAGTGTTTAGGTACCCGCAGGTAATTAATGTGAATACGAATAGTTTTGCGGCGAGAGTAATTACTTAGCTGCGAGAGTTAATGAACGCACTTGTTACAGTCCATTTGTCCGAGTCAAAACAGTACGTTTGAAGTGATTACCGGCATGCTGGACGAAGTTATCGCTTTACATCCTGGTATCAAGTATATTCATATCGGGTGCGACGAAGTTTATCAGCTAGGCGCGTGCTCTCTGTGCAATACCAGAATGACTGAGAATCGGTGGGATGTGAAAGGATTGTTTTTAGATCACGTTACTAGAATAGCCAAGTAAATGTTATCGCTTATTTTGTTTAACCGCTGAAATACGAAATGAAATTTTAAAAAAACGCAATCGTTTCAGGTATATTCGTTCAACGTATCCTCATATTAAACCACTAATGTGGGATGACGAATTACGACGTATTCCAGTGGATAATTTGAAAGAGTTCGGAATTGGACAGCTAATCGAACCAGTAGTGTGGTATTACGACAATACTATTCCGTTTAAATTTTCATTTTGGGAAAAATACTCCAAAGTTTTTCCAGCCGTTTGGATCGCATCTAGTTTCAAAGGCGCCAGTGGTCCGGATCAGATTCTACCAAACATCAGTAAGTAAATTTAAAATGCCCTGTTTATGAAAAATTTCGTAATAAATCAGTTTTGATTTTTTTAAGCGTTCCATATGGAAAACCATAAAGCTTGGTTACAAATCGTCGCCGAATTTTCATATTTAATTAAATTCAAGGGTGTCGTGCTGACCGGCTGGCAACGTTACGACCATTTCGCAGTGCTATGTGAACTTCTACCCGTCGGTATTCCGTCTCTAGTTCACAGTTTGTTGATTTTAAGAGGTATCTACCTATATTGCCTAATAGCTACTTTTTAAAAATAAAATAATTTTGATTCAATCTTCTTGTACGCAGGATCCTCCTTAAGATATACCGAAATACCTAAAAAAGTGAAAGACGTGGTCACTTGTGGTTTTCGAGAACATTACTTCGATCGGTGTAAATTTCCAGGAGTTGATTTATTCACAGAAGTGGTAGCTTTTTCAAGGTTACGTAAAGAAATGGACGAAGTTTTGAATAGCAATTATATCAGAGGATGGTTAACCGAACATAACTTACAGCATGGCTACTTCAATCCTCTTTTGGTACTTATATATTCATATCTGAATACATAAGCTAGCTTTTAAATCGAAAAAAGGGTTTTAAAAATTTGAATATTTTCAGGTGGAAGAATTATCTTATAAAGTACGAGAATGTCAAGTGAATTTAAATCGAAGCAGAGAGAAATTGGAAACCGAATTGAGCGAAATTTACGATTCGTACACAGTGACCGAATGGACTGAAACATTCGTTCATCCTTATTTTCATAAATTAGGACGTTTATCTGGGGTTTTACACTATATAATCAATATAACCGAGTGGTCACCCAGGCCTATCGAAATGATAAATGGTAGAAAAAGTAATTGAGCTGTTTCAGTTCGTGTGGTAACCTGAGAGTACCTACTTTTACTTGCTAGTCAGACTGATTGAAATACTTTACAAGCAATTCTAATCGAAGTCAAGTTTAACGCAGTTATAATTGTAATTTGTGTATAGAGAAAAGTGTTCGTGTACTTAGTTTAATTTCTTTTCCCCTTTTAATATGGTTTGATTTCAATTGTGATTATTTTTTTCGCTTCTTTGTTGTGATTTTTTCTCGTATAAGTATAAATCTAGTCATTTTTTTTTAAAAAAGTGTTTCTAAAAATAATTTTTTATATGTTTTGCATTTTAAATATAGAGTGCTTCCTTTAAAACTTCTCAATATTTTGTTCGTTTGCGGTGTCTTTCTTTTGTTATTTTTTTCTAGCAAAACCTGCGTGTAAATAAATAGTTTCCGTACGAATTGAAAAATTATTGTACTGTACAAATTGAAGATGGTGATTGATAAGATGTATTAAGCTGATGTGACTGACTTACAAATACTTCGGCTTTGACTACTTTTTGATTAGCTTCTATTTCTAATTTTGTCAGCTTCGTTCCCAATAACGATGCGATGATTCTTTGAAATGTTAAAGTAACCTAATAGATTAAAACGTAAATTAGAAATGTTGAAATGAATACGAATGTATGGTTATTATCGACAAACTTACATTTTCACCGGTTCTGGTAGATACATTATGCAAAAATAGCCTATTTTCGTTAACAAATTTACTTTGTTTATCGAGTGGTACTGCTCGTTGATGTTCGATATCACCTGAGCAAATGAATTCATGAAATAATCAATTATTGGGAGGGAAGTAATAAAAAATTTTGATACTCACATTTGTTGGCAATTACAGAAATCAGAGGTCGACCAATACTTGACGACGAAGTTATATTCAAAACAGCGTTATACCAAGCTGGAAGGGCTACGAAACTTGTGCTATTTGTTATATCAAAAGTGAGCAAAACAGCCTGAAAAATAAGCGTATTATTTATGCAATATGTTCGTGAAGCAAG
This sequence comes from Hypogeococcus pungens, assembly GCA_018107765.1. Taxonomy (NCBI): domain Eukaryota; kingdom Metazoa; phylum Arthropoda; class Insecta; order Hemiptera; family Pseudococcidae; genus Hypogeococcus; species Hypogeococcus pungens. Next base: position 3,785 of record JAAOIU010024280.1, on the reverse strand, counting down.
ATTTTATTGGTATACCTTGGTTAGTAACTAACGTGAGCTCCGTATAAATATTTATCTAGCAAAGTACTCGATAAGGCATTTCCACTAATGTCCCAAATAACTAATCGTACGCTGTGAGCTTCAACCAAAGTCCGTTTAAGGAACACATCTACTCCTCCGGTGGGATAATATTGGCGAGAGAATTCGTCATGGCAGTATCTCAAAACCAAGCTAGACTGATAAAGAAAAATATTATAGGTATACATTGGTGCTCGGAAAAAAACGCTGTGCAAATTGCAATTACTACATGATCTTACTTTGCCACATGCTGGCTCCCCTACGATGACAAATTTGAATTGCTTTTCTTCAGAAAATTCACCATCGATTAGCACCATTTTTCTTGAGAAATTGTATCACAGTGCACATTAGTAAGATACACAGAGTACACAGGTATACACAGAGTTGCTATGGTAACGTCGAAATCTACCACGTGGTTCTTATCTTATTTTGCTTCTACCACCACCACCACCTTCATTCTTTGCCATCCGTTTTCGTCATTCGTTTCATTAGCATACAGCATGCGTAAATAAATACAGATGTCGAGTAGGTGTTAATTTTACTCAAAAATCTTAATTCATTTTGATAATTTCAACGTGAAATACCGCATTGAGTAAGTTTGAAAAGGAAGAATATATCAATGAAGATGAAATTGCTCACAAAAATGACGAGACAACGAGTAGATTCGAAGATTTCCGACATCTTGAAGGTTTCTATGGTTACATTCATTTCTGCGAGTATAATCGCCTCAAAATCATTCGATGAAATTATGATTACATAAGCGTACCACCATGAAGAAAGTTCTCCAAAAACAGAGATCAGCTTTGAAATTTTTGGTGAGTGTTCGATTTATCAAAAGTAGCTGCGGATATGGCGTGCAAATTTTTCAATTTATTGTGTCATTTCAGGCGTCTGCCAGACCATCGCCCACTTCAGAACCACCTCCAAAGAAAAGTTTATTATCTCCGAATGAATCCGATAATTTGTTCACAACCTTGGAAGAAGATTTTAACAACGTGAGATCTTTTACATTTGTTTCTCGCTTACCTATACGTACGAATTGAACTATTCACTTTTCTGTAGGTGTTGAAAATGCTCGAAACAGCCGAGAACGTGACCAACCTGGATAAAAAATTGCAAAAGTTATGGTCCTTGATATTGACTCTGCGTAAAAATGAAGTCATGTTGAGAGATTTTTACGATCGAAAAGACGCCGCTAAACCATCTCCTTTGAAATCATCGAAAACATTACCGTCGTTGAAAAATAAAGTGAGATATTTACTTACAGTTACCGAATCGATCTTACCAAAATTAAAAAAGAGACGATTTCAGATGGATTCGAAAATTGGTATCGAAGGAGTTGACAGAATTGAGCACTCAGCGCTCGAAGCAAAATCGGAGTAAGTCATCTTGGAAATTGTTTTAATTTTGTCGCGTTCTAATTTCATTTGCTTTGTTTAGAGGCTCTTTCGCTGTATCTGAATCGGAAATAACAGCTACGAAAGAAATGTTCGAACGTGAAAAACAGCATTTATTCAAAGAGATAATCAGCTTAAAAGAAAAGTTATCCAAAAACGGAGAAAACGTTCACGAATTGAATAAAAAAATTTTAGACTACGAAGAACGCATTAAAGAATTGAAAAACGATCTTGAAGTTGGTATTCATTTATGCGAGTACTTTTCACTTAATATTGTAGAATATTGACTATTCGTGTTTTGTAAACTAGTCTCGTACCGCTGAAGCGATCAAAGAATTGAAAATTCGTCAAAGTATGGAAAATCGAGTTAAAGAACAACAAAAACAAATTGAAATCAAAGAAAAGGAATACGAAAATTTAGAATTTCAGTTTCAAAACGCTCGAGAACAAATTAAACTTTTGGAGAGCACAGTCAACGAGCAAAAGGTACCTCTATATCAAATTACTATGTAAAGAAAGAAAATTTTCATAGTCTATCTCGAAACAAAAATGCATATTTTCAGCTTACGAACGAATTACTCTCACAAAACAACGCTCATTTATCGCAAAAAATTCTCAAACTACAAACCGACTACAATTCTCAAACAACCATGCTGGAAGATTTAATCCAAAACTGCTCCTCTCTCACGAATCAGACTAAAGTACCTGTCTAACCATTCTTTCCAATCTATAAAAGTTACCCTCTTTTTATACATTGAACCTATATTTGTTAAGATTTACGAAGAAAACACTAGTAAATTACTCGCCGACTTGAACAAATTAACCAAATCTAAAGAAATACTTCAAAAAAGAATACAAGCTTTGGAAGCTCACAAAAAAGACTTGCAAAGTGATAAGGATAAGTTTATCGTTAGCATTGGTGTTTTGGAAAAAGAAATAGAAAATTGGCGTAAAATATGCGATAATGAGAAAAGAAACGTGGAAGATTTGAAACGTGAAAAAGAATTGATATTTAAGAATTTTCAACGTATCAATGGTAGTTTAATTCTACAAATTTCTGTAAAATAGTTGTTTTCTTGCTTTTTCATTGGCAAATGTGTGTTGTGTAGCTACCAGCGACGAGCAAAGTAGGATTCTAAAAATCGAGATCCGAATGAAAGCTCAATTAGAGACCGAGGTTAATCATTTGAATAAAGAAATCGTCAAGTTGAACGATACTATAACGGAATTGGATAAAGAAAGAGATCGGTTTGTTGCTTTGCTTTGTTTAGTTTTGTTTGATAGAAATGTACTTGATCAATACATGAATTGGTTATGTTTTTAGATTAAAAATCAGAAATTCTGAGTTGCAAAACAAAATCGATGAATTGAAAGAGAAATTGGACGAAAAGGAGTCTGAACTACTGGAAACTAAAAAGCAATTAAATGAAATAACTGTCAACTACAAACATCAATCCAGTCTACTAGAAAACACACGAAATGATAAGAACATGTATGCTCATGGATTAACTCAAACTAAAGTATGGAAAAAATACCTACTGCGAAGAGACTTTTGTCATGTTTACCGATTTATTTTTATTTTTTTTTTAGGAACAAGTCTCCGAACTAAAACAATCGATTAAAATATTAAAAGCTCAAATCGAAGAAGAGAAGGATACGGTAAACGTTAAAGAAAATGAACTTCTAAAAGAGAAATCAGGTGTGTGGTTGCTCGTAATCATAAAAATTAGCATCGATTAATCTGCATATAATAATTAGACTTAAAAATGAATCTTTGGTCACTTTCGCAGTGCTACAAAAGCTTGAACAAGATAAAGAAAAATTATACGGCGAAATATCTTATTACAAAGATACAATTAAATTGAACAACGAAACCATAAACGAACTTCAAGACACGGAGAAAAATTTGAGAAGCATAATTCAAAAAATGGAATCAGAATTGCAGAAAAAAGATAAACAAATACAACAAGTAATAAATGAAAATTCTTTAAAATGAGGGGTAAGGGCGTGCAGAGCTTTCGGCTATTATTATCGCATTTACCATGGAAACAAATTTTGAAAAACTCTTTTCTGCGTAGTGGATACCGACCAAAAAAAAAAAAGAAAAATGGGAAATTGAATCAGAAAAATAGATTTAAATTTTGAACTCTAAAAAAGGATTGAAATTTTAAAAAATTGCAAATTTGAGAATTGAAAAAAAAAATTGATAAGTTTTGAAAATATGGTAATTCTGTGAAAAATCGACGAATTTTAATATAAAGAATTGAAGAATTTTGAAAAATTAACAAATTCTGAAAAATTAGCGAATTCTTAAAAATTGATAAATGAATT
>JAAOIU010024154.1:0-19713 GCA_018107765.1 Hypogeococcus pungens | reverse complement strand
CATTGAAGTGTGATGAAAAAGTTACTTTGCATCGCAGTGCGATGTAATAGAAAACTATGATGCAAATAGAGTTTTTCGCAGGTTAAAGAAAGGGAGAAATCGTACTGTTTCACAGTAAGTATTAAGTAAATTATCATTTTCTTCAATTTTATGGGCTTTTCGAATTGAAAAATTGTATATTAATTTTTTATTAGCGTGAAATATTTGTTCAAGCTCTCTCCTCTTCCTATCCTTACCTCGAAACTATCAGAAAAAAGCGCTTGTTTGATTTTGATAATCGATTTTCTTCTTGAACAATACTATCTTGTTTCCATTTCATGGAATATGGTACATTGATCTGAATATTTTCAAATTGATCGACCAATGAATTTCCAAATCATCAATATTATACTCACTTTTCTGAGTCAATTTTCACAAGAATGATGAAAATGGAGAACTTTATAAACATTTCAGGTCATCTGACTCGGATTTGGAAACGGCTTTCGCGAGGTTAAAAATTATTTGGCTTCAGACGGAAATCTGCTGAAATTTCCACCTCAACAAGAATACGAGGACAAAAAAGTCCGGAAAATGAAAAAAAAAAGGCCCCATTTTCATGGTCATTAGAAACGTTCAAAATCATTTCGTTACTAATCAAATGAACCTAAAAAAAATTCATAATACCTACCTATACTTCACTTTATTTTTTATTTCGAGTCGAGAGCCTAATTTGAGAAAAACCGATCAAAAACTCGTGGAGATAGTATTTCCATTAAATGAATCCCATATTGCGAGGCTCCACTCCCTAGTCCCTACAGAAAATAGGTAAAAATTCACTCGAGTTTTTTTCTAAAATTAACTTTCACCGAGGCGAATCGAACGATAAGAAAATTTTGGCAAAGCTCTACCATCCACAGGGAGTTTGAACCCCCTATAACGTCAAGAAAATTCAAATTTCTTTGAATTATTTCAACATTTGTCACTTGCTAGTTGGTCCAGAACGCAGTTTCTGAAAGTAAAATCGTCATTTTTTTCAATTTTTTTAAAACCAAATTTTCATTCTTGCTTCGTTCGGAGTACAAAATATTTATTCATTTATTTCAAAAAGTTTTACTCGATTCCGGCCCAAAAAGGACGGACATTTTTACCCCTTCCGTCACTCTACTATTTCAAAAATTTCGAAAATGACTTGAGATGAAAGTTCAGCCCCTCCTCTTTCAAGAGAAACATTCAGATGAATGTATAACCAAGGAAGGGCTGATGAAAATAGAATAAAAAAAGCACCTCAGTTGTCGTTCTGGATTTTTTAACAATCTTTGAAACGTGAGCAGACACTGAAAACAAGATATACCTATGTATACTTACAGTCTTTTTTCACGCTGAAGAAATTGATAGAAAAAATTTTCAAAAAATTTAATTAGTCAGTGTTTTTGAAATATTTATGAAGTTTTGTACATTACGAGATCTTTTCTGGCTCTATTCAGCCATTAGTATGACCCGTGATGAATAAAAACTGGAAAATTTTTCTCAACATAAATATGGTTACTCTTAGCATTTTTTTAGATTTCCGAAAATTCAACAAAGAGTAAGTACTTATTAATTCTATAGGAAAAAATTTTCTCCCAATTCGAAAACTAACAACTTCATTTCAGTAAGAAAAAAAGAAAGAAAAAAGAGAAGAAAAGAACAAATAACCCGAGTTGATATTCCTACCCCTAAAAAATACCCTCATATTTGGGACTCCCTCTTCAAAAAAAAAAAAATTAAAACTCTGCAATCCCTTCATTTCTTTTCTTAATTCGGAAAAACCTCCACTCCACACTCTTCGAATAGAAACTAACCGTATAATATACGACAACGTGTGAAACCTCTCCGGGGAGAAAAAAAAATCCGCCTTCAAGGCAAACGTATAGAAGTAGAACCTACACATCGTTCATTGTTATCAACAATACCCCGATCAAAAAGTATACCTTACACGATTTCTGGCAGAAATAAAACATCAAAATTATACGTAGGTACTTACAAGAATATTCGATAAAAACATTGAAAACATACCATCAGAAAATTCGCCTCCGTTTATGAAAATCTAGGTACCGGAAATTCGTAAAATTTTTTCATTCACAGTCGAAATGATTAATGCGTAGTGGGAGACCAATGATGACTTTTCTCGAAGCCACCTAATGCGATGATTGACTTAGAAGAAGGGAAAGGGATAAATAAGGTTTTGTTGTTGGACAGTCGCTGGTTTTAAGGTCTTATATATCGAATATAGGTACATTGTGCGGCATCGCGATACTACACAGATTTTTTTCATACTTTGCTCGAGCTTCAACAGGTTTTAACCGCACTGCACAGAGTTATTTGTTAATGCTCGCTCATTTTTATGCAGCTGTTATCGCGAATTTAAATTGTACATGTCCGGGTGTTGTTTGTTCGGTGTAATTGTTTATGTGCCATTTTTCAAATGGGTTTGCACGGTTAGGTGAGTTGGTTTTTTATAGAATTTTATCTTTAATTAATTTTTTTCGTGTACGTTTGTTTGAAGTATCATCGGTTTAAGAGNATCCCTCCCCCTTTTAAAAATTGAATAGTTGTTTTTTTTGGAAAAATACCAAAAATTGAAGCATTAAAATTAATAATTGGTGATGTGGAATCTTCAATTTTTAATTTATTATTATGATTTTTTTTTGAAAATTGGAACTGAGAAAAATTATTACATAAATTTTTTACTTTTTCTCGAAGTCCTTTTTTTTGCAGATCCAAACACGTCGAGAATCCCATCTATGTTGAAATCTCAACTCGTATAAAAATGCGTCTGACAAAACTTCTAAGTACTTTGAAGAAGTTCATTAAAAAATAATTAATCATCAAATAAGCAGGAAACGAATTGTCAGATCTTAGCTACTTTTTACTTAAATAACTTTGTTCATTTTGAATAGAACAACCACCTCGCAAAATATGCTAAAAACGATCATTTTCGCTCTTCTAGGTAAAACGATGCTACTCACTTGAATTTCACTTGAGTTCTCAATACGCCAATAATGATTTCTCAGGAATACCCAAATGGTTTTTTTTTCAACTATCACTACCAAACATTGAAGAAGTAAAATTAATCTCGCTACAATAGGTTAGAAAATTAACCGAACAATCGAACTAAGAAACAACCCCTGTTTCAACTAAATACTTACATATACCTAAATAATCCTGTACATTTTCTCTCGTTTCAGTTCACCATATAACGACGACACAATTTAACAATCCTTCAAGATCGTCGCGTGCTTATAGACGCATTCTAATAAAAGTGACTCACATAGGACGAAGCTGCTAAAAACAAATTCCTTTTGGTGCGATCGATTTCGTCTTCTCGTGGTGTGTTCGAATACCTTTTTTCTCTTGAAGTTTTGTTTTCGCGTTAAACGTTACATACAGTGCGATATTATTTTTTGAATGAATTCGACGCGTTTTTAAAATTAATTTATCAAAGCAATTACTGGCTCTAGAAAAATCAACGGTAATGCGGACCATTCAGCAATACAACTGTGATGAATCTAACGAAAAGTGAGTTTGGCTCTAGGCAAAATTTGATTTTCCGTTTCTTAATTGTGGCACTGGCTATGGAAGCGATAACGTGCTGCGGACCGGGCAGAAGTGGCGGCAGGCAACGAATACAGAAAAAATTGAAGCCGCTGGTATTCAAACAGCATGTGCCAAATTTTGCCGAGAAAACTTTGGGAGCTAGTGGACCGCAAGAGGGTAAAATTACCAGATCTGATCCCAGATTCAAACACTTGGTGCCTAATTACAATTCCGATATCATTTTCAAAGACGAAGAGGGTACCGGAGAGGACAGATTAATGACGCAGGTAAGCTTCTGAAAAGTATATTAACGTGATCTTGGTGTGATTATTGATTGAAAATTTCTAAAAAATAGATTTTCCTGTTCGTATCCTGATATAGTTACAAAATATGAGCCATAAGATGCTCAAATTGAAAGAAAAGTCCCTCTGAAATAAAACTTATCATTTAAACGACATAATTTATCAAAAAAGTTTTTGATCCGGAACAAAAAAAAAACTAGCTTTTTAAAAAATGTTAAAACTTGTATAAATTGAGGGGAAATTATGAATTAAAAAAAATACTTTGTAATGAAGATTTAAAAATAGAATTTCAAAATTTGCTCAAATAAAAGCTTCAGATCTTTTGGGAATGATTTACTTACTAAGTAATTGAAAATTTGAAAAATTCATTCGTCAAAAGATGTTTCATTCTCAACAAGAATCATTTACCTATTTTAGTTATTAATTACACAGGAAAAAAATCACCCCTTAAAATGACATCACCTCAAAAAAAAAATGACTACCGTTTTACATCTACTTATCTTCTTTATTAAATGAAGATGTTTTGCCTCATCAAATTACAAAGCTGGGTAATATCCGAAAAGCCAGGGGGAAGAAGTAAAAATATGGGAAAAATTGATACAATTAAAATAAAACACGAATGAAAATGTTCTGATTCTAACGAGGAATGATAGTCTTCAATCTATTTAGTAGATACAATTTTTCTGTGTAACTTTTTCAGTTAATTTTAATTAAGCACAATGAATTTTTGAACTTTTTAAAAACTAAAAATTGACAATTTTTTAAAAAATAAATTTTCGATGAAAATTGGTACACAAGAAAATTTTAAATCATTGTAAGCAAATTTCCTCTAGTTTTAGGAGTCTTCATTCTATAGGTAAAAAAATTACGTAGGTAGGTATAATTGATTTCGATTTTATGAAAAAATTTCCCCCTAGCTAAAGTGAATAAGTGTAGGTATACGAGTAGGTATAATCAAAGTATAATCGAAAAAATTTTGAAAAGTAGTAAAATCAAAAACAGAAACATGTAAGTTTCTAAATAATTAAAATTGAAAATCGAAACAAAAAATGAGAATTTCTGATTACGCAAGTCAAAAAAATAAAAATTTCTTGGTATGGGAAAATTTTTAGGGAAAAAAATAATATCAAAAAAACTTTGAAAAAGTAAAATTTTAAAAATAAAAAAAATTGAAAAAATTCAGCACCTGATTTTTTTTGAAACAAAAAAAAAAGAAAAAAAATAATTTCTAAAACATTTGTTTGAAAAGAGATGAGAAAATTCAAAAATTGAAAACAGTGAAAANCGTTAAGTGACGATGAAAACAATTTTAAACATCATTTTTCAGTTCAAAACCAACAATTTTTTCAAAATTCTCTCTCTTCCACATCAGCAATGACCAACTTTTTGCCATCATAATCTTCCCCTCTTCGAAACTAAAACAAAAGTAGGTAAATTTATGGAATAATTTACTCCAAATTTAGCCCCTTCCTCGGGCAGTTTCTGTGTGCGCATATGATTCACATTTCGAAACCGGTTAACATTTCAAGAATTATTGAACTGGTTCAAAAATTACAAAGAGACATAAAATATTCAGTTTTTTAAACTCTACAAAGTTTGTTTTGCAAAATTTTTTGTAGCTCCATTTTTGAGAAATAATATACCACTGGTAGCAAACTAGAGAGTATAAGAGTTCAAACAAATGTATCACATTTTATTCACTTCGAAGAGTATCCAAAAATTATTTAACAGAAAGAAAAAAAAAAGAAAAAAGAAAAATTACACCCTCATGTTTTTTACCAAGGTACCTAATTTGATGCATTTATTGAATGAAACTCGTTGCGTTTTGAATCATCCAGCATATTTAAGACATAACTTTTGAGGTGTATCGTTTTATCGTATCAGACCTTAAGAAAAAAGAGAAAAAAAATGTACTCAAGTACCAACGTTTGAAAAAAAATGGCCGAAAAAAAACATAAGTAGCTATACTTTCAAGCACAAAGAAAAACTCATTTCAAAGAAGTATAATTATCTCCAATAATTTTCTTATTTTCTTCCACAAGAAGCTCTTCTATAGGAAAAATCATTAATTTCAATCGTGTCTTCTATTTCGAAAATTTCCAAGAATCATAAAGACTAAAAAGACCTTTCCTTCAATATCGCCTGCCTATAAATAATTCACTTTTTTAAAATTTTTGGCCGTCTTCACTCTCAAAAATATCTTCACAACGTCAATTATTTTCGTGGAAAAAGATCAACAATTTCTGACCATAAATTACTTAGTCACCATTAGTCTAAAAATCAGATACATCAAGACAAAAAACAAAACTACACCGTACTCTTCGTCTATACGCGATCCGTAGACGCAAGCGGTTACATTGTTGATTCTTCGCACTCGCACTGGCTCATCCGTCGGAATATTCCTAATAATCGTCGATTCTTTACATAATTTTTACGCGCGTTAAGTACACTAATGAACAACCCGTGGTCATGCGCGCTATACGCGATCTATACTAAATCTCAAACAAAAGCCGAACACTCATAAAACAATATCAACTTAACACCAACTCATTACCAAATAAGCGCAAAAATAAATAGACTTTTTTACAAGCGGAAAAAATATGTACACGTAAAATAAACATACAATATGAGAACAACCTTTTCTAGATACAGTTACGTAGATACATATATGTACTTTCACACAAGCTGCGAGAAATTTCATAAACCTAGATGGATTTTCTTTTGAAATTATCGACAATGTCGAATATGATACTTCTACCTACCTAATGCAAACATGAGACGAAAAATATCGGGCTAGACGGTCTGCGTGGTAATTGTCTCGACCATGACCTAAACATAAAAGTTCGTATCAAGTTAGAAGGGATTTCTCCAACAATCTATAGGCGCTTAAACAATGTGCATGCGTACCTCACCTCGTGTTCTATAACATCTTCCATAATCGAGATGAGTGCTACGTGTATTAAAAAATCATCCTCATCGTACCAGTTTAACAATAGCTATGCCTGCGATCGTAATGCAAATATTAGGCCAATATTACGTGACAACGTGCTATCATTTTTATACTTACAAGAATGGATACGCGGTGGCGCACATCCATAGACGTGCAGGCGCAGGCGGTGCTCGGCTAGCATTTCCATCTCACTCGTAGATTCTCTCCGGTCTCAGACTTGGCTTCGGCGAGGGAAAAAAACAATCTTCATAGCGGGCAGTATTGAAAATTTATAACGTATACGATACACTTTTATCATTGTAGATGGTGAAAAGGCCGTAGAAAAGCAATTTATTGACAATACGGTATTCGTAGATTCTCGATTATTATAAAAATATGGCCGAGTATAATCTCGCTCCATAGACACGATCATCTCCACGCTGCTGGCTTTCTCGTTTAATTTCGGGTTTGGTAGGCGGTTCACGCCGTTTTCTTAACAAGATACCAACCGAGAGATAGTTTCGAGCAATGGTCGGTATTTTCTTTTGTCGAGAAAAGGTGTGACGTCACGTTAATATGGCAGCAACCGAGTCTGCAATTATCTTTTTTCTTCTTCTTTCAAAACTTCTTCCGCCGATGATTGATGAATAAGTCGTAGATACATAATGTTTGTGGTATATCTTCTCACATCAAGGTATAAGTAGGTACTACGAGGGAATATGTATCCAATTGTCTGTTTCTACTGCTTATTACACCACTACACCGTTTTACCTGGCTCGTGGGTTTAATTTAATTCGTATATTCCTATCGAAAAACTTTATTCTACCGAAAGAGTACGCCATGTTTCTTTTTTCTTTTCTTTTTTTTCTTCAACTACACTCGCACTCACCCTGCGCGATTTTTTTTTTCCAATCGAATATTTTCAAAAGAATTCCATCCATGTCCGGCATCGCAGTGTATGAAAGTTTATTTAAAAAATATTACCAACGATCGGATGCTGCTGAACTGCAGCGGTATTATGAATTTTTTTGTGTATACAATTACTATGTGTGTGTATAGTATTATAAGTGCACGTTCATTACATTTCAAATATATAGAAAAGAATCGGTCATTGGTGTCAAACTGGTAATAACCGGTTTTCTTTCTACAACCTCCACATAATTAATATTGGAAGTATAAAGCAAGTATTTTCTTCGACCGAGGGATATTTTACTTTTTTCTTAGCGTTTTTTCCCCTTCATCATATTTATTATTTTTTCTNTTTTTTTTTCTTTCATCTTCTTCTCCAGCAACTCAAAGTTATTCTTTTTAGTTTACATTATTTTAACTCTATTGCATTCCTTTTATAAACTATATAGTTTTTCAAACACATTATATTTCTATCACGAAGTTCTTTGCAATTCTATTGGGTACCGCCGTGGTTCAAATCTCGTTTCTCCAACCCTGCTCCTGTATCGATAGTGGGACTGAGCTTATAGACTATGGGTACGCAGCCTATATAAACCATGTTTGAATATTTTTTTCTTATATCGTAAAACATAATATCACCATTTACAATCGACTTTGGAATGTCATACTTCATAAAATAATGCTCGAATCGAGAAATGCATGCACCAACGGCGCAACGGCTACGGAAGGCTGTTTAATGTATTTTTTACGATAAAACTTAGGCACTGTTAGCCAAAGAACGACTGAAAAAAAAAATTAACCGAGGTGCCGATTCGATGGATGGCTTGCTGGTTTTTTCTTCCTATTTCTTTATCTATTTTCTCGGCTTCCTTAATTCCAAGACATTGATGAACTTTCTCGAAGTAAATAAACCACAATGGATGGGCTAAGAAAAATAACGATTGTGGTTTTGCATTAAACGTTTACATTAAATTTGTCCACGCGCATAGTGGGTAAGTTAAAACGATGTTTTATGGCTTCCGGGTTTCATGCTGTGGGGGCTAGAATGATTACCAAAAAGATTTCTGCATTTTGTCGACGGGATGGCAAATTTTTGTTTTGGCAATGGCCGCGACCGCTTTTTAGCAAGAAAAAGAGTCCAAAAAAGGAAATTCTACGTACAATCTGATAAAATAAATTTCTCTTAAAATCAACATAAGAATTTAAAATGTCTAGAGGAACGAAATTCATAGTTTCTTTTTGGTCCTTGGCAAGAGTCAAAATATGACAGTCCCTAATACAGCTAAAATCATCGGACTGAGAATAGGCAACGATATTGAAATATTCGAAACAGTTCCATGTTTTTAAAGGAATGATATAAACCGCTTTTTAAATCTCAATTTTTGAATTAAATTCTGAAAAGTAGACGGATTAATACTGCATTTTTCAAACATTTTAACCAGAAATCGTAAGTATCTACGTTTCTTCACTAAACCGATTTTTATGGATTTTTATTCAGAATTTAAAGTTTTAAACCGGTTGATATATTAAGAAATGGATCTAAGACATTTGGTTCAAAAATTACAAAATTTTGATTAGAACTGAAAAAATTCATCTCTTGCGAAACAAAAAAATAAACTTGAAGCATAACTCAAATCATTTAAATATACAATTCAACATATTAGAAGGACAAAAATTTCCATTCAAATTTCAACTTCTGTGAAAAATTTGAAAATGAAATTAATTTTCATGGCGAGTAGGGGATGAAGCAACTTGAAACGAAGTGTTAAGAGTAAACAACAAAAAAAGAGATAAAATCATGGCACAATTTTCTCAATTTTTTTAATTTCATTTTTCCAATGTTCACATCCTTACGATTAGAGCGAATGATTTTCGAAACGACTTTTTAAAATAGTACAATCATTTTTTAAAAAAATTATAAAATAACTTCAACCCAGAAAATTGAAGAAAATCACAAAAATTGTGATAAAGTATTAATTATTAATTTTCACAATTTTCTAGTTCGATTTTTATTCATCTTCGTCCTATCGTCCTCCCATAAGTGAATCCTCAACTTCACATATTTCAAAATTTCCCATTTTCAAAATTTCATTCAATTTTTAGATTTTATTTTTATATTGTTTTTTTCTACTTCGTTGTAATTTGATTTAGGTGTGTGAAAATTTTAAAAAATTAGCAAACATTTGCAGAAAGAAATTAAATTTTTAGGAGCAGAATAATTCCACTGAATGAGGCAATGGTGCTCTTAAATTTGGAGAAATTGTTCAATTCCTTATACTTTCGGCAACTAGGTATTCCCCCGTAGGTACCCACTCGTAGAACAATGAAAAAAATCAAAAAACAGAAAACCCAAAAAAAAGAAAATTTAAAATTTTTACGAAATTTTAGTTTTACAGGAAAAAGGAAGAGAAGCTAAATAAAAATCAAGCAAAAAAATCGAAGGGACGAAATTTTTTTCAAAAAATTTTTTTTGTAATTTTTCGTTTTCTGGCGCACCAGATTAAACAACAAAAATGTTTTTAAAATTAAAAGAGCATTTTAAAAATCACTCATTCCTTATGTTCTTCGTCAAAATCTCAGTTTGAAATCTGGCCAAAGGTTCGTTTTTCAAGTATCAACTTTCATTCACTTTCTTTCTTCGCGGGGGGGTTTCGTACGTATCTTTCTTTTCTTAGCGACGTCACCAGTAACGGTAGATAGATACAGAATAGATTGGATTGCATACGAGATAAAATATTTACCAAAAGGTCGACATCTTTTGGTAGTGAGTAGACCTGCATTGAACGAGACGAAGGGATTGACTACTTTCCTACCGTTTAAATTGTTACGGTAAATAATGGTTAAGAAAACAATAGTTGAAAAAACTTCTCTCAAGGGTAGATATGGCTTTCTTTCTATGCAGTTGGTAGTTGGTGAAAATTGTATTCATTGTCAATATTGTTATTCAAACGTCAATCAGAGCCAGTTCACGACCAATATACGTTTATCTACCTACCTAATGCACGTAGATACCCATAGGTATATACGTTTTGAATAATGAGTAAATTTTAACCCTTCGTTTCAACCCGTCTGGCCACTTTTCTCCTGGGAGGGGGAGGGAGGTTCATGCGTCACTCTCAATTCTTATTCCTGCGATGATAATTTTCTCTTGTTCCAAAAATTAGCTCTATAGTTGCGACTTGCCTTTTGGTGCGAGTAGTAAGTATTTACGGTGTGAACATCCGGTTGCGAAGTTTTAACCCTTGGAATTGCGTAGGCGTGTAAAAAGGTAGGCGATCGGGGTAGAATAAAAGGCGATATTCAAACTACTCGGTGCAGTATTTAGAAAATAAATTGAAAAAAAATAGACCACCTTCTGTCAAAAAATAGTTTATAGTGTCGCACCGTAAATAATCAATTATACATTCCTTTTCGAAAAGCGCGTGGGAAACGAAGAAGTTTACTTCAGTATAGTTTTTGTCCTGCTATTCTTTTTACTTCTAAAGGACTAACTAATTGTTGACACACTCTACAATGGGAACACCAACCGCGTTATAGTCATCTTCTACTCGAATACAGAACTCACCTGGTATTGAAAAAACATCGGAAAATATTTTGCCCATTTAGCTGCGTGTGCCGTGGCGATCGCCTTCGCGCCTTTACTTTGCGCTGCATACACAAACGACCGAAAACCTTGCACCATTATAAAAAGCAGAAGGATTTCTCTACTTCGCGCTCCGCTCTTCAAGTTCCAGTCAGTTTAATACAACAAACGCGGGGATGCGAAAAAAAACAACTTTCTATTGATTAATCGCTGCTGCCCATGCCATACCGTTATAATACGCGCGGGGTGGAAGTGTCACACGATTACAAAGACCAATTGACCACAATAATGATCTGCTGGACAGCGCTGCTAGAAGATGAAAGTGAATGCTCGCATGGTTTCACGTGAGATCTTTGCGTTCTTTCACTAACTAATCACCTACCCCTCTCGCTTTACCCCTTCAATCGACAATCGAGGCAGTGCGTTTTTCCTAATTACTTCTTTTTCGCACGGGTCCAGCCCAGGGTGTAGTAAGAGCCCCCTGTGGGTGTATGGTCATCAGGTATACATAATGGAATAGGCTGCAACAATTATGAACTTACGTGCTAAGCAACAACTTGCTCGGTGACCCTGATTGATTTTTTTTTTTTTTTTACAAGTTTACGAAAAGTTTTACGATGTAAGTAAGTACGTATTTGCGATTTTTGGAAGATGGAAAATTTCAACAGAAATTGCGGTCTCTGGACGAGTTGAAGACGAAAAAAAAATAGTCTTACGAAGTATACCTAACTCAACTGATCCAATTTAAATGGAAGTTACCAAAAAAGTAACCAGATTTGTGTAATGGACAATTTGTTTCATCTGGCCGTTGTTTGGATATTATGGTCTATGTAACTGAGAAAGATGATTACTATAGCGCACAAATTACATGGTATTCTTACAGTCAGACGGAGGTGAGACATTGGCATGGAGGTCAACCTATCGTGCTGGCCATAATTTTTCATCTCGCCTGTCACATTACCTATATAAAGCATAAGATGACTTCTAACCCGTTATAGCCACCTCTATTGTTTCCTGTTGCTAAAAATACTCATTAAATTTGGCGCGAAATTGTACACTACGATTATTATAATGATCTATGGAACATTACACAAGTCGAAACGCGTTTACGTACCTAGGTACTCTAATATATATATATACACGAACTTGGACAGCGAAAGGAGTAAACGCACGATAACTGGCCGAACACGCGGATACCAGCACCGTAGATAATAATCGAAATTATTCACCAACCTATGTTTGTTTTTTCTTATCTGTTCCAAACTTTATCAAGCGTATACCCTATACCCATAAATGCTAGAAAACCTGCACGAAAAACTACCCCCTACGTGGTCGCGTCCAATTCTACACCGATACAAAGTTAAACAAGTATCGCTTCGCTGTCAAATACATTCACTTTAACGGTCCACTTCTGATTACTTGAAAAATAGAGTCAAATCTATTGTATACCACAGGCCCGCCGCCGTTCGTTTACAAAATACACGACGACCGTTTAACGAGAGCGTAAAATCTTTCTCGAATTGAAAAATGTGTCATTTCTATTCTTATCGAATTCGACGGAGGATTAATCTGAGTCCAATGAGAGGTGAATCCGACCGACCAGAGAGTTTCACAACATTTAAGCCGAAATGTGTCGTATCGCCCGGCCGAGGACACTGCGTTGAAAAAATTCAATATACGAATTTCGTTTTCGAATCGATCCGTTGTAGATCTTCACTGACAACACGATCGTAAATTCATCTATTTTATTTTACACTTACGTAAGTACCTGCGTATTTGCGCTTTAGAAGAACCTTTTTTTAAACGAGTAATCGCCGTAGGTAAACATGAATTGGGTAATTTACAATTGAAGTTATTCAACGGATCTACTTCGTTGGCGACGATTTATAAAAATATTCCAGTATTTTTAGTTCGTGACATTCAAATTTTACGACACTTTCCAATCGAGTACAATGTCCAAGTTTCTTTTCTCGTAAGAAATAAGTATGCGCTAATATCTACTGCGATATTGTGAGGTGAAAAACAAACTGATACTTAGATGTTTTAAAAATTGATCCAAAACACTGGGTAATAAACCAAAAAAGGATGGAAGAAGCTCAAAATTTCAATAAACCAGACTAAAAAAAAACTAGAATATAAAAAACTTGAAAAGAGTAAAAGTTGATGAAATTTTTAAAAATTGACAACTTACAAATTACTCAAAAACATTTTTGTTTTAAACTTATCAATTTGACAAATTTTAAAAAATTGGCAATTTTAAGAAATTGATGGAAATATTGAAAAATTATAAATTCTAAAAAACTGACCAGTTTTTACAATACAAAAATTGTTTAAAAAATCACAAATTGTTCAAAAAGTGTAAAATTTTTGAAAATTTTGAAAAATTGGCAGATTTTGCAAATTTACAAATTTTAGAAGATTGAAGAGCTTAGAAAAATTAACAAATTCTGAAAAATCCAAAAACATTCAAGCTTTTAAAAACTCAGAATTTTAAGAAAATTCATTAATTCTAAATATAATTTACAAATTTTAAATACTCGACTGATATATCAGAGTAAGCTTGTTAATCCTACAAAATTCTCGGATTATGGAATTTTTCAAACTAGGAATAAAATTTTACTTTACTGCCATACGCGTTCACTCTAAAATTTTATTTTCTAATACCCTAGGGATTTTCTTCGCACAATAATTTATTTCCCAAAACATCTGAGGGTTCGTCTTACGACTCCTCTACCCGGTTACATGCCACTTCACTCGATGTAACGCACCTTGGAACAAATGAGGTAGGCAATTTTAACAGCACTACGCATACAGAACCCGTGACCATGCAGAGGTGCCGAAGCCGGGGGTGTATTCATGAAAAAAATCCCATCCACAACATTCTCATACATTGCATCAAGCTAATTTCCCTATTAGGTTGAATAGATTTTAATATCGTGAATTGAAGAGTTGAAAATGAAACGACGTTCCGAGATTTATTATTCTATTACTGTAGATTTTATCAATAATTTTTATCCCGAGCAAATAAATTTCCTATTCCAAGTTACAGCTTTCTCACGCATAATACACCCACGGACGATATAGTCCCTGGTCGACACGACCTTGTATACTTTTTTTATATTATTGTTTCACTCGCAGTGTATACGTAATTACGCATAAAATTATAATAGAATTTTCACGGATCTTCCCCCTCCCATCACCGCGTTCCTTTCAGAATCGTGAATAAAAAATGTCACAACGCGCAGACGCAGACTGCTGGAATTATTTGAAATTTGTAAGATCGTTTTTTCATGTATAGGTAGACTGGAATGTTGAACGATTAAACGCATCGCTGGTGTATATGTTGTACTTATTGACTAGGTACATATGTTAAAATTCGAAGCTAATAAATCCGCGTGACATCTTATCACTCACCACTTGAACAGACTACTGATTTTTTCACAGCGATAGGGTCGCTGTTATATGTTACCGTTTCCACACTTGCCACAGTAAATTACCTATACATGAGCGTCAAGTGAGAGAGAAAAAAAACACCATCAGAACGGGGAGGGAATAGTTATAACAAACGCGTCGGTTAAAACCCACAATATAACGCGAAAGAGGTTTATTGGTTAGAACAGAAACCAATTACTTTTGGATTTTCATGTTTTCCCCAGACAAACCTCGACACATAGAAAGGCGGCCGCAACCTATTAACGATTTTAACGTTTGGCCTCGAGATGAAAGGCGAAGAAGACTAGATCCTGAATGCATGGGCACGGGGCAGCAAAGGTTAAAGTGAAAGAAAGACCAAACCAAACGTATATTGGCTAATGGCGCACATAAAAATAATAATGTTCTTTTAACGCAGAACTAGGCGAAGTGTGTACATGTACACATGATACCGATAGGCGATATAACCATTAGATAGGCTGTTTCGGAGCGAGAAAGATACATACAGCTCTTATATAGGTATACGTAGAGATAGGCTCGCTCGGCCCAGGTTCAATTCCCACGATACACGGCTAACCGGATGGATGAACCCCGTAAAGTGAATTTCCTTCGGCTCTCTATGCGAGTCCCGAGTCCGCATCCAGAACCTATTTACGTATACGCACGAGTCGTATACTTACTATAAAATAATTGAAGCCAGCCAAATGCTATACGCGATAAGGCAATTTGTGAAGTGGAGCCTGGGTCGCGTTTGGCGATAATTTTATGCTAGATTCGATGAGTTTTTCGTGCTAAAAAATTATACCTAATTTTCTACAGAAATTGTTGATTGAATTTCAAGTATAACGAAAGAATAGAAACTTTCGAAACTGCTTAAGTAGACATGTAGCTAGAGGTCCGCGTCGAGGTGTAATCGGCGCGAAGCAGAAAAATGGGGGAAATCGTCCAAGACATTTTTTCAAAAATTTTGGCAAAAATTTGAAAATATGACCAAGTCGGGCACCAATTTTGAAAAAATTTACAAAAAAAAATTTTGAATTGAAAAACACTTGATGTTTGGCCCTGATTTTTTGTTTTGGTCTCTTAAAATGGCCGACGCCGATTGACGCCGCCGGTTCTCAATCGGCGGCGGCGCTAGTCGGCGGTGCAGACCTCTACATATGCAACTTCGAGAATTTTTCAAGATTTCCTGAGAAATTAAATTTTTTTGTGTTTTGTTCAATAACATTTTTTCGCGAAATTTTTATGAGTTTTATTTTCAAGTTTAATTTTTTGAATTTTGTTTAAAAAGAATTTTTTTTAGAATTTTACGCAACCTTAATTTTTCAAAATGTTACTCAAATACAGTATCTTGGAATTTTATAAAAAATAAAAGTCTAGAAATATTCAAAAAATGAATCATCGTTTTTTCAATTTTTCTAGAATAAAATTTTACTGAAAATGAAATTTTTGACTTTTCCCGCAAACCAATACCTACCTATTTTTTGAATGTGGTCTAAAGACAATTTCTTTTTTTGGGGGAGAGGGGATTTTGTAATAACGGGTTGTTCAAAAAAGATCTTCATTGATTTTTTAATTTTTTAGTTTTTGATTTTTTTAATGCCGCAAAAAACCAGGTTTTTAAGAATTTTGTCGAGAAACAATTTTTTTAAATTTTGTTCCCATCAGAATTCTTTTTAAAAAATTACTTTTTTTTCGCTTTTGTTAAAAACTATTTTTTTTTTTCAATTTTCTTAGAACCTTTTTAATAGATTTCGAACAAAGTTGAATTCATTTTAAGTAATATTTTTAATCATTTCCCTATTTTTCCATTCCTTTCTCAGAATGAAAAAATTACTCAAAAATGTCAAAAATCTTCCAATTTCGCCACTTAAATTCAGTTAGTCCAGTACCCACACCGTTGACAGGCATCAGGTTCACTTCATCTCAATGACTCGAGTGAAAGCCGCAACCGCCCTGACAGTATAGGAACTAGTTTCATGTCAGCAGAGGAAAAAAAAAAGGGATCCGATCACATTACAGCGCACGCCACAAAGAACCTAATATGTTAACGTGACTAAAACACGCTCACCGTGTGCATAGGTGTATGATATTTTATTGATATAGTACCACGGTGGTACCTAGACCCACTACAAAGCTTTATGTTTACGTAACCAATGAGCAAGTAAGCAATAACCATCGAACTGAGAGTTGATTTAATACGTACGTATGGCTGAGTAATTTTTAAAACATACACTGTACGAACAGTTACATCCAATTAGGATTTTTGATCATAGGAAATTACGTACGAACGTGTTGAAGGTATTACGTAATTTTTGTAATTTTATTTCAAATTAATCTATAAATTGGTGAAAGTGTCAAAAAATGCGTAGTCGTATACTATGCACAAATATGTAAAGAATTTTTAGCAATTTAATTGGCGAAGCGAAAAGGAAAAAGTCTACATCGATAAGTGCAATATTACTGATTTTATTGGCTTATTGCAAAATTGTCGGCAGTACAGCTTTTAAAATATATACGCCATTGTAATGAAAACAAAAGAAAAATAAAAAATAACATCTGCGGTAATACTATCCGGTTAGCGTGTCTCACCATAATCATCGACGAGATAGATTGGTATCAAACCAGTTTCAACACAATATTCACCATGTAATTGAAATTGTCGTTTGTGCGTTAATAATCGATGTACTCGTAGTTTACGAATGAATAACATTTTGTCTATATCGAACGTCTTTTATCGTAATGTAGGCCATTTTATGACCATATCTGTACTCGACATCATGTACTACCACCAATTCTCAGATAATAAAAACAAATAGCAGAGGAATTCGTATTTCCATAAGATGTGCTCGTTTAAACAAAGTATACATACGAGTAGCCATATCTATGTATCAATGCGCCTATAAGCCTGACTGAGTAAACGAACGAACGTTTCGCGTTCATATACGACCAGCACACCGACTACCGATCGCTATTAGATGGCGAGACGATACATAAATCCGATTATGCTAATACGAGATTTTCAACAGCTTCCTTTATACGTGCGCAATTATAATTCAAAATTGTAATTGTTATTTGACTCCGGAGTCGGGTGCACGATAATATCTCTCAACGACCTTCCGCGCGACTCCCTCGCTGCTGTGTTATATAAATGGCTAAGCGCCGCCGTGCCACGATACTCGTTGTTCGTTTCGCCGAATCGTCTACTTCTTGTGGCGAATTTTTTGCCGCTATTGTCAAGGTATGAGTTGACTGACTCTTGCGTGTTGTCTTCTGTGTGCTCAAATCGGCTCAAGCAATGTAGGTATATTTGAAGATGAGTGACATCTTACGACTCGTATCTGGTCTGGATTTAAATACAGACGGATACGAGATAAACTGAGCCGAGTTTGGGCAATGTCGCAGGTTTAAGTAGGATTATTGAAAAATACGGAATTAATGTGGAAATTAAATCTAGATCTAGAAACTGAAAAATTACATCAACATATTTTGATAGCATTCTTTATAAAAAAAATACAAAACTCATTCAGTCCTAGACCTATGATGATGTTTGAGTCGAAAAATCGTCAAGCCAGCTTACAAAAGTCTCAACGTTAGTAGGGTGAGGTCAAGAAAATTTAAATTTCTTTGAATTATTCTCACGTATGTTACCCCGATTAAAAAATTTTGAAAATGATACGAGATTTCGGTTCAGTTGTTAAGTCCTTCCTCGCCCGGAGAAAATCTTGGCTGCTCCTATTGCCAAATCACAGCATAATTATGCCATTTATGCTAGATTTACGGATTTTCTTTTTTTCTAATTTTCGGCTTCTGGCATAAAATTATGACAGGAAGTCAAAAACACTGAAAAAAAAATATGCCAGATTTGGCATAATTATGCTAAATTGGCAACAACGTAAAATAAGCCCGGCGGGGCTGGCTGCATCGCTGTCCAAAGATCCTGAAATTTTTTCATAATTTCCCCCATTGAGATGATCCCTCACAAAACGATGAGAAATATTTTTTCAAATTTTTATAACTTTCTCATGTACTTATTCGCTTTTTCTTAAAAATCATTTTTGAAAAACAAAATTTTGTCCAAAATTGTTTCTTCGTTTTTAAAAATTTTCGAAAATTTTACTCAAAAGTTTTTTTCAAAAATGTAGCTGAAAAACTAAGATTTTAATAATTATTTTCAGCTTCGGCCTAAAAAAATAATTTTTCAAAAATTTTCACTGAAAATACGCTTTTTTGTTCAAAAATTGAATTTTAAATTTTAAAAAAGTAATTGTTAGGGAATCGGTACTATTCCAAAAATTATTCTTAGCTGCTCAAAACGAGAAGCGAGAGGTGGACATCTTCAAGAAAATGCCTTTTCAAAATAAGCTGCTGCGTATTTATGTCTCAGAATCAAAACTTTTTTGGTTTATGTTGACTTTTCGAATTTTGGAATTTTTTTAAAACAACAGAAATACTGTTTATATTTTTTAAAGTTACGCCACCCCTCACAGTAACACAATGGAAAGTTTTTGAAGAAATAAATGAATCTGATTGCACTTTTCATGACAATATTCTTTTAAATTGTTCTCCAGAAATTTTTTTTCATTTTTCTTTCAGAATGGATTTTTGAAAATTTTTATTGAAATCACTTTTTTTTTAAAAAATTGACAAACTCAGAGTTCAGGAATTTTTTTGCCAAAAATTTTCTTTCGGAAGTGATTCAGAACATTTTGTTTTTGGGAGGAGGGAGGGGAATGCTTTCTCGTTTATTATTTTCAAATTTTTATCAATGTAGACCAAAAGCGATTTTTTTGGGATTCAATTTTTTCTCCAAAATGTCAGTTTTGAACTCAACTTTTACACACATCGAACAATTCTTTTTTTGATTTTTTTTAAAATTAATGCAGTTTCTTTCATTCAGTTTTGTAAAGAGAAAGTTGATTGAATTCTGAAAAAATATTTAAACAAAAATTCAAAATCCTTCAATTAAAACCTCACTTTTACCCTAAAAAAAAAAAAAAGAA
>JAAOIU010023441.1:0-14157 GCA_018107765.1 Hypogeococcus pungens | reverse complement strand
TCTCTTATTAGATGCATTCGCTCAGCGCTGAAAAAAGCTTTTTCTTGGTTCAAAACAGTGTTTTGTTTTAAATATGCTTTGAATCCGAAAAAAAGGCCGTGTTTCAAACACGTTTCAAACGCGTTTGCTTAACACTATAGAGTTGTTAAATTTTCTGTTTTTTCCATGCACTATCTCCGCTGTTTGGCATGGACTCGACAGTTCTAGTGGTGGGAGGGGGTTCAGTTTCGAAACGACATTTTTCTGATAAAAATTTAAAAATTTGGATTTTGTAAATTTTACCAAAAAAGAAGACACTTTTTTTATCATTTAAGAAAATATTATGTTTTCAACATAACAGAAAAAAACTAAAAAGTTCGAAACGATTTATCTAAACAAAAAAATCACCAATGCCAAATTTTTAGCGTGTCGAAGAGAGTGTCAAACAACATGTCAGCTCTGCTTCGTCTGATATTTATTCGAAAACAATACAATTTGTGTCTTGATATTTTGACAAATTTTTTCAATTTTCACGGTTGAACTAAGTCTTCTATATTAAAAAAAGACTGGCCAAACCGCAAAAATCAATCAAAATTGTTGAGATGATATGTTCTATTCTTTAGGTAGTTTTTATCGAATGAAAAGTATAGGCCATTTTTAACAAATAAGTAGTTATAGTAACAATTGGGTTCAGTTTTTCACCATCAGATCATTCAGGTACTTACTGATGATTTTTTGTCTTTGTTCAAATGAAATGTTATAAAATGACCACGGTGCAAATGAGACATGAGACATAAAAAATTGAAAATCGAAAATTCAAAATTCGAGAATGACCCATAATATTACAAGTTGTACGAAAGTAACCGAAAAGCGTGGAATGATGCCGATATCCCGAAATACTTCATTGCAATTTAGGAGTTGTCTGTTTCGATTTTGGTATATGTTGCGAATCACTGGACTCCGCGTGAAAGCAATACACCCCCTTGCCAACCTGTAAATTGTGATTAGATAAAATGGCTGGTTATTATTTTTGTTTTGTTTTGTACAAAAAAGTTTATGCATAATGCATTATTTAAGTACTTGATCAATTAAATTACTTTATAATAACTTGAAAAATCATTCTGTGATATTATGTGAAGCTCGGCTTCACTAAAAGTCGTTAATATTAAAATGCCGAACTGTTCGATCAACGGATGCAAGACATCGTCGTCAAACGCCAAAGAACGACGATTGAAATTATTCAGTTTTCCTAGAAATATAGAAACACGTCTACGATGGATATCGGCGTGCAAAAAGCCTTATAAATTTAACGAGAATAACGGTAAGTGCGTTAAATTTTCCTCTCAAGTAGACATCTCCGTTCGTGTGTGTTCATAAACTGATCATTTACTTTTGTTTATTTCGTAGCTCGAATATGTTCGAAACACTTCACTGAAGAAGCTTTTGAAAAACCGCTTATACAAAGGTTGTTGAATTATTCGCCTACTAATTCTCGTAAACTCAAACCAGACGCAGTTCCTACTAAATATTTACCACCGTTTGCCGAAACCGAAGTCAAGTTTGTATTTTGTCAACTTCTGTGCTAATTCAGCATTCGAGACGTTAGATCAACATTTTTTTCTCATTCATAGGATCGAAGTATTGTGCAACGAAATTGAAAATATACCCATGGACGAGGAAAGCGTACCTTTGGCTGATGATGAGGATCCGTTGACGTTTACTGAAGCAGCTCCTGATACGACCACCATGTTTGTAGATCCGTTATTAGTAGATTCCAAAGAAACACTGGAACTACCGTCGTTATCCGATGAAGATACGAAAAAAAGAGACGCTCGTATCGCTTACGAAACGCTATTATCGACATATCAGAAGTTCTTCACCGAAAATGAAGAGCTCAAGTTGAAAAATAAAGCTTTGAAAACTGAATGCGAAAAGCATAAAAAACTGTACGAGAAACGACTGCAAGAAAATATCAAACTAAGACAGAGGAATCGAGCTTTATTCAACGAAACCATCAGATTACGTAGTAAGTTGAAGAAATTTGAAGTGAATGCTACTAGATCTATTAGTCAGTTAGATATTACCGATATTGTGGAATGCACGTACGACGTCGACGACGAACCTGTTAAATCAACTCATGATGAAGTTGAAATTCTTACCAAAACGGAGGAACCGTCTTCCTCTTGACGACAATCTATCTAGTTCGACACATTCAAGTTTAGAGTGGACTCATATAAGGTGTACATTACCAGATTACTGATATGTATTGTTTTAGTTTCGATTCGAAGCTTGGTGCAATGATAATTGTGTCGCTGTGTATCTTGTTTTGTACGAACTACTTCTAAGTGGTGTAGTTGAAGTTCCATTATGTCAGATTTATCATTTTATATGAGGTGTAATGTTTTTTAAATGAAAATTTTTTATACCTTTGTTTTTATTACTTTTAACGTGTAAATTTCGTGTATAGAAATACAGTACATCGTCTGCGTATTTCGTGATTTTTATTGGGTGATAAAATTCATAATTTTTGCAACAAAAAAAAAAGCTAAAAATTTAAAACAATGAAAATTTTTTAACTATTAGATTTTTGAAAATAGAATCCACTTGAAGGTAGAGTGTAGGAGACCACATCCCTCGCAAAGAAAGAAGTAAAGTTTCTCTGAAAGGAAGTGTTGATAACATGAATATGTTTTTTCCTTGTAAATGATTTGTTCACTTATTTCAGACTTTCTGATATAATGTTAACTATTTTAGAAAAAAAATTATTTTTTCGAAAGTCAGACCTTAAAAGTGATTTCTGACTTTTTGATGTAATGTTAGTCATCTTTAAAAAGTCAGCGACAAAGCGTCCCGCAAAATATCGCAGCGCGAATTTTGAAATTACCTCCAGCAGAAAAAACATATCCATGTTAATAGCTATATAGCCAATTGAATATTTTTGAAGTTATTTACCATTTCCCTAATGAAATGCGCACGACACCTACCTACTTGAAGAAAGAAATCAAATTGAATTTACTCTCATAGAAATGGGGAAGCTTCGCTAATATTATTCAGGAGAAAGAACAAGAAAAACAATTAGTAAAAATACAAAATGAAGATAACGTACCATGGTCATGTACCACAAACCGAAATCTATAAAAAAAAAAAAATCCGCAGCGTAAATTCGTCGTAGTGCTACAAAGTTGAATCTACTTTCATATCATCATGTCTGCAACAGTATTGCCGCGAAAGTCTCAGGTTATCACCTGTTATCACACGTGTAACACGTTTTTTCTCTGTAGCGTAAGATGTGCTCTATTCCCCCATAATATTTTACATATTTATTTTCATTCATTGTAAAGAGGTATTAATTACGTAATGTCGCAATTAGGAGCAATCTCTTATCTCAATAAGATTTCACTATTCGCCGCTTCGTCAGTTAGTAAGTTACACCCGTTACTTCGTGAGTGTCTAATGTAATTCGTTTCGTGCACTTAATCTTCGTGTGATTATTAAAGTACTTAATGTCGTAAAATTATGGATAAGTTTTGCGGTTCGAGTTTCTGGGTAAGTGATTTAATTTACTGAGGTAAATATTATCGAAGACGATCGCTGTGTATTTTTAAATGTTTGAATGAGGTCATGAAAGTCTTTCGAAGATAACTTTCTTTAACCGGCAGAAAGTAATTTCTGTGTTAGTACTAGTGTTGACTGTATTTTTTCATCTTTTATCTGAAGATTTAGTATCTTTCTTCTTACCTAATTAAAATTCTTAAGTGATGAATTCTGTTTTTATTATTCCAGGATTTGAAAACGGT
This sequence comes from Hypogeococcus pungens, assembly GCA_018107765.1. Lineage (NCBI taxonomy): Eukaryota > Metazoa > Arthropoda > Insecta > Hemiptera > Pseudococcidae > Hypogeococcus > Hypogeococcus pungens. Next base: position 10,381 of record JAAOIU010023441.1, on the reverse strand, counting down.
TTGGGATACGGATGACCCCGACTTGCCAATATGTTTCGAAAAAACTGTTCTAGTCTGGATTCCTTGCGCATTTCTGTGGGTGTTTCTACCTCTGGAGATATTTCATCTCCGCAATTCGAAAGCACTCGACATACCATTGAACGTATATAACGTAGCAAAATTGGTAATTGCTTGATTTATTTTACATTGTTTCGGTGGTAACTGCCAATTAGACGTACGCTAGTTTTTTCCAACTGAAATAATATCGTTCTTGAATCATATCAAAGTTATTTGTAAAATTAGTTGCGTTTTCATTATCATACTATAGAGATGACTGTACAAGGCGAAAAGGTTATCGGTTATTTGTTAACCTCTTTCAGTATTTTCAAAGGAAAACCAATCAGTCGAATGAGCCCATGAAATAATACATTGATATATCGTTACTGGAACCCAATTTGGTATTTTTTATTCGTTGCGGGCTAATTATAAGCTTCTGAAATTAAATCATTTTACAGATAGCAATAGCCATTTTGGCAACACTTTCCCTTATCGATATTGTGCAGTACCTGTTCCTCGACAATCCTCAATTTTCGGTCAATTTTTACTCACCTGTGATTAGACTTGTTACCTACGTAAGTGTGTCTGTTAAGGGGGAAGGTATGATTTTCTGCGTGCAAATATGTGCAATTGTAACGTTAAAGTAATACTTTTCAGGCGTTATTTTTGGCATTAACTTACGCCAACGTGAAATACGGTGTAAGGTCTTCGGCTGTGCTATTTATATTTTCGTTGCTTCTGGTTGTTTGCGGAGCACCCCAATATCGAACGGAGTTTCGATCAAGAAGGCTAGCAGTGAGTGAAATCGAGACACTCACTCAATGACTCATGAAATTTTTCCTATTGAATTGTATTTTTTTTTCTCAGATCGACAAGCCACAAACGATGGAGTTCGCTGCGTACGTAATTTATTACCCTACAGTTGTGATGATTTTTATATTGAACTGTTTCACCGATTCACGCCCGACCCTTTTAGCGTATCCTGTTGATAAGGTAGGTAAAATCTGAGGGTCTTTCGTGGGATTTTTTTGTTTTCAATTTGGTTTTGATTTCGGTACAGAACGCGTGTCCAGAATATGAATCTTCCTTTCTTTCACGATTATTGTTCACTTGGTTTGATCCGTTGGCTTGGAAAGGATACAAAAATCCGTTGAAAGATGAAGACCTATGGAATTTGGATTATTCGATGTCTTCGGCTAATGTCGCACCTAAATTTGAAAAACATTGGAATAAAACGTTAGAACGAGTTAAAAAGTGTGTAATCGATTATTTTACGTCCGGCATGTCCGGATTTTGGTTCTAAAAATCGAAAGGTTAGCGACTGATGAAGTTTCAGAGCTCCTAACGTTCAAGTTAAACGTGAAAGTAAAGAATTATTAAGAAATGGTGGAGACGGTATTGCTGCCATCGAATATAAAGCGATAGAAAATCCTCCTTCTGCTTCAATTGTACCCGCTCTATGGCGAACATTCGGTATGACTTTCGTGATTAGTACGATGTTCAAAATTCTCGTTGACGTTTTGGCTTTCGTTAGCCCGCAGATATTAAGGTAAAATTTAACGATTGCTTACACGATTCGTCAATTCTTTTAATCTAATTTTATGTTATAATTTGTTACACAGTTTATTGATCGACTTCACCGCAAGCAACGAATACATGTGGAGAGGGTACATGTACGCCGTACTGCTATTTATCGTCGCTTTCATACAAACCGTTTGCGTGACGTATTTTTCGCACCAGATGTATATTATTGGGCTCAAAATCCGAACGTGTTTAACGTCAGTTATTTACAAAAAGGTAGATGGTGCTTTCAATCGTTACTATGAGTCGCAATATTTTACAAATATTCGTTTCTCTAGGCTCTGCGTATATCGAATGGAGCTCGGAGAGATTTCACAATGGGTGAAACGGTCAATTTGATGTCGGTAGACGCTCAGCGGTTCGTCGAACTTTTGCCGTTACTCTATTTGTTGTTTACGACGCCTGTTCAAGTTGTACTGGCGCTGTATTTTCTGTGGCAGATTCTTGGTAGTATTATGCATCAATTTTGCTGCCGTTCGTTTTTCTTTTATTTAGGAAATTTTCCCTCGTTTCAGGTCCGAGTATATTCGCCGGTTTCGGTGTGATGATTGTCTCAATTCTAATCAACAGTTACGTCGCTGCTAAACTGAAAACATTGCAATTTGAGCAAATGAAAAATAAAGATAATCGAGTTAAATTAATGAACGAAATATTATCAGGATTTAAGGTTTTTTTTTTCTGTTACTTCAAATAGAAGATTTGGATTTTTTTTTATTACGTGAAATCGAATCTGTTTCAGGTGTTGAAGTTGTATGCTTGGGAAACAAGTTTTGAAAAAGAAATACAACGTATTCGAAATAGAGAAACAGAAGTTCTGAAAAAACAGGCCTATTTGAGCGGTGTAACGTCGTTCATTTGGGCGGTCACAACTTTCATGGTAATCCACATCTAAAGTAAAAAAATTTATGACAAATTCTGCAATAATCATTTTTGTATTCGCAGATATCATTAGTTACGTACGGATTTTTCGTCTTATCAAACGAAAAAAATGTGTTCGACGCTAAAGTGGCTTTTGTTTCGTTATCGTTGTTCAATATTTTGAGACTGCCGTTGTTATTGTTGCCCATGTTGGTGTCGAATTTAGTACAGGTAATTTTCTCGAAAACTGAGGATAGAATCATATTGATATTTTTCATGCGTATATAATTTTTGCAAAAAATGTCGTTTTTCTAGAGTGGCGTTTCGGTCAAAAGAATCAATAAGTTTTTGAATTGCGAAGATTTGAATTTCGATGATGTCACACACGAAAACAGACGTACGTTCGGGAGTAATAAATTCATATCTAGTTTTTAAGCTGTGTGATACCATTCGATCAACTTTCAGCTGAAGCATTGCTCATTGAAAACGGATCTTTTTCATGGGAAGGGCTCAACGAACCGCCCACCTTACGTAATATTAACATGAGAGTCAACCCTGGAGCGCTGGTAGCAGTGGTTGGACCTGTTGGTTCCGGTAAAAGTTCGCTAATTTCTGCATTTCTTGGCGAAATGTACAAGTTATCCGGTGTGATAAATACCAGAGTAAGAGAAGATTTTTCATTTTAAAATAGGTTAAGAGGTTTTAAATTATTTCCTCCTGCAGGGTTCGATAGCTTATGTACCTCAACAAGCTTGGATCCAGAATGCTACCTTGAGAGATAATATCACTTTCGGAAAATCCATGATAAAAGCGTTTTACGATCGAGTACTTGAAGCTTGTTCATTGAAGCAAGATTTGGAAATATTACCGGGGGGAGATTTAACAGAAATCGGCGAAAAAGTAATAATAGAACGATTTTTTTCATTTCGAAGCTATTTTTTGATTGCGATTCATTTCTCAGGGCATAAATCTAAGCGGTGGTCAAAAACAGAGAATCAGTTTGGCTAGAGCTGTGTACAATGGAGCGGATACTTACTTTTTAGATGATCCTTTAAGCGCAGTAGATTCGCATGTTGGTAAACATATTTTCGAATATGTGATTGGTCCGAATGGGTTGCTGAAAGATAAGGTAAATTTACGGTAATGTCTCTCCTTCGATTATTTTAATAAATTGAAGCATTTATTTGCAGACTCGTATCTTGGTAACCCACAGTGTCACTTATTTATCTCAAGTTGATTTCATCGTTGTTTTGAAAGACGGCGTAATTTCGGAATCCGGATCGTTCCAAGAGTTATTGGATAATAAAGGAGATTTTTCCGAATTTTTATTGTCTTATTTAGGCGATAATTTGGAACCAGATGAAGAAGGTCGGTTTTCTCAACCAGAATAGAACAAAGTTATGCCGAAGCTTTTTGTAATATTTTTCAACATTTGGCAGATTTGAATAAATTGAAAGAAATTTTGGGCGAAGAAAAAGTTACTAATGAACGACTAATGAGACAGAAATCGATGAACAGTGAGAGTGAATCGGTTGTATCTTACATGAGGTATAAATTTACGCTTAAGATTGGAATTTTCTTTTTTGCGAATAAAATTATAGAAAGATATATGAATATATATATATATTTTAGACAAAGATCAGCTCCCAATGAGACTGAAGAATCTTTCAAGAAACGAAAAGACATCAAAGAAGACATCGTCGGAGAGAAATTAATCGAAGTCGAACGTGCAGAAACTGGAAATGTACTGTTACTTCTCTGATGAGATTTTTTCCCGTGCTCTGTCTTCATTTAATGTTGTTCTTTGCAGATAAAATGGCAAGTGTACAAGTATTACCTGCAATCAGTCGGATATGGACTGACGGTCGTGATAGTAGTTATGAATTTCTTAATTCAAGCGCTTTCGGTCGCTTCGAATACCTGGCTATCACAATGGTCTAGCGATACCAACGCTACTAACCCAGACGGGACTCAGGTCGCCGACAAAAGAGATTATTATCTATCAATTTATGCCATTTTAGGGATCAGTAAAGGTAAGAAATTTAAAACCATCCTCTTTCTCTAATTGTTTGCTGATGAAGTAGTCGGTTACAGGCGGCGCTGAGTTTCTAGCCGATATCGCCATTCGTTTGGGTTGTTGGAAGAGTGCTAAGATTTTACATGATCTTATGCTGAAAAATACGTTCCGTGTGCCGCTCTCGTTCTTGGATGTCACACCGGTTGGACGTATTTTATCCAGGTTTTCAAAGGATGTCGATGTGTTGGATAATACACTTCCAGATCAAATTAGTGATTTTATTTTTTGCTTTGGCGATGTTGGTGTGCTTTATTTCAGCTGTTGCGAAATCGTAATTGTAAACTTATAGTGCGATAATTTTTTTTTCAGGTTTTATGTACGTTGTTTATTATCAGCTTTACTACGCCGGCTTTTACCATTGTTATTCTTCCCGTCAGCGCTGTCTATTATTTTACGCAAGTGAGTTGGTTTTTGATCGAATTAAAATATGTTTGATTTTGACCAATTTTTTGATTTTTTTTTTGGAATAGAGATTCTATGTCACAACATCGCGACAGCTCAAGCGATTGGAATCTGTGTCGAGATCTCCTATTTATTCGCATTTTCTCGAAACGGTCATTGGTACGATTTTAGTTGGAATAGTAATGTTCAAAAAAATTTCAAATAATGGGAGAAATTTTCGCGAAATTTTTTCAGGTGCGTCGTCAATTCGAGCTTACGGACTATCGGATAAATTCATCAAACAATCTGAAGAAAAAGTTGATTTCAATCAGAAGAGTTATTATTTGAATACTGTTTCCAATAGGTAAAATTTTTGAAACATAACTTGTTAGAAAAGATACGATAATTTCTTTCATTTTTTAGATGGCTGTCGATTCGAACTGAAACAATCGGCAATGTCGTTATATTCTTCGCCGCGTTGTTCGCTGTATTGGGAAGAGAAACTCTTAGTCCAGGGCTTGTCGGTTTATCTGTCAGCTATGCTTTGCAAGTATGTATTCCTTATTTCGAGAGATTAAATTATTAATATTTATGCGTTATATGGAATCATACTCTATACAATATTTTGTAGATTACCGGAACCTTGAATTGGCTCGTATTCATGACTTCCGAAGTAGAAACGAACGTCGTAGCCATCGAAAGGGTGAAAGAATATAGCGAAACGCCTCAAGAAGCAGCATGGAAAAAACAAAACGAATCGCTTCCGCCGAAATGGCCTTCGAAAGGTGATATCGATTTTCGAAACTTTCAAGTAAGGTACCGCACAGGCTTGGATTTGGTTCTTAAAGGGATTACGTTCCATATAGAGGGTGGCACTAAGGTACTTCATCACTTTCCTTAATAATCAAGCTAAGTTGGTTTGTTGTTACTTTTCCCTGGTTTTTTCCAGGTTGGAATTGTTGGTAGAACCGGAGCTGGTAAATCGTCGCTGACTTTGTGTCTTTTTCGAATTATTGAATCGGCTGGAGGTAAAATTTTGATCGATGGTGTCGATATTGCTACTTTGGGATTATATACACTTCGTTCTAGATTAACCATCATTCCTCAGGTTGGTTAATTTGCGGGAAAAGTCAAATCTAGTGAGCTACTTTGCTTATAATTTGATGTTTAATCCACGAAATATTCGATTTCAGGATCCTGTACTTTTCTGCGGATCATTGAGAATGAATTTAGATCCAGTGGGAGAGTATTCCGACGAAAGTATTTGGCGAGCTTTAGAATTGGCTCATCTCAAATCGCAAATCTCCGATGAAGACGAAGGACTGCAGTATGAGGTGACTGAAGGAGGTGAAAATTTCAGGTATTTGACTTATCTTGTTTACTACCTCAATTGGATCAGTTTATGTGATGAGATTTAAATCGTAGCGTTGGCCAAAGACAACTTATCTGCCTGGCTAGAGCATTGCTGCGTAAAACTAAAGTTCTAATTATGGACGAGGCCACCGCTGCTATCGATCTAGAAACCGACGACTTGATTCAAAACACCATTCGTACGGAGTTCAAAGATTGTACCGTGTTGACGATTGCTCATCGATTGAATACCATTATGGATTACGATAAGTAGGATTTTAAATCGAATACTGCGCTTTGATTGGTACATGGTGTTCACGAAGCAGTAAAAATTTCTTTTTAATTCGAAACAGAATCGTTGTTCTGGATAAGGGAGCTTTGGTGGAGTACGATTCTCCTAAAGTTTTACTGGAATCGGGCGAATCGATATTTTACGGAATGGCTGCGGATGCTGGTCTGGTATAAGAATTTTTCGTTGGATTTCTAACTTGGTTTCATCATAACCAGATATAAGATGGATTTGGATATGAATATGAATTTTCATTGACGGTGCTAAGCGCATCGAGTAGTGTGAGATATTTGTTCATTTGGTAGTTTTTTGTCATTTTGGTGGGTTTGTTTTCAATGAAGCATTTTTAAACATTTTATTGCGTTTTATTTATTGTGCAGATTTCTAATTAGTTACCTACCTACTGTTTTTAATCTGCTGAATATTGCCAATTCAGAGAGTTTTTAATGAAATTCTAAAATCATCTTCAACTCTATTTTCTCCATTTTGTTATGTGCATAATGGAAATCAACCCTTAAAGAACGATTTTTTTTTTGTGCATAAGCAGACTGTCTAATTTTTCCAAAAACTTGAAAAATTTCCATTTAAATTGACTTTGATGCGTTTACGGTTTTAAAATTTATGAGTATTTCGAAACAATATTTTAGCCAAGTTTATAAATCAAAATTTAACTAGTTAAAGAACTTCCAACGTGACTGAACATGAGAAGCCCGCACATTCTCAGCATGGCGTAACAGCAGTGGTGGCGCAATGTGCAATGTACACCTTGATATAAAATTTTCGGCCACCTGTAATCGCGCGTGTTGACACCCTGTAATTTTTTTATCAAACAAATATAGGTACCACTTTGTAACAGGTCCGGCTACACTTCTACGTCACTATCGTGAATGTGATAAAAACGGCGACTGCTGTTGCAATAGCTGGTCTCTGCTCCCTGTAATAAATAAATGTCGTCTTGTGCGCTTTCTCTATTCGAGAACTTTTTCATTATGCGGTACCTACCTAAACAGACTACATCAGTTTTTGATTGAACTGAAACAGTTTTGGTGTATGTGTCAACGCGTTGTGTGCACTCCAGGGCCGTTGTCTTCTGTATTGTAGTATTTTTAATTCAAGTTTAGTTCGCAGAATGGATGCATTTTGTGGTTCAAGGTTTTGGGTAAGCGACTAAATGCATCAACATCTCAGAATGTAGTAATACGTAAATATGTGTTTTTTCTAGGATTCTGAAACTCTTTGGTACACTGATAATCCTGATTTGACGGTATGTTTCGAAAAAACTGTGCTTGTATGGATTTCATGTGCGTTCCTTTGGGTGTTTCTGCCTTTCGAAATTCATTTTCTTCGTCGTTCGAAAACTCTTGACGTACCTTGGAGTACGCGCAACGTGATGAAACTAGTAATAATTTTTTTTTTTAGATGGAATTTTTAGGGATTTACAAGGTGGAGTGCGATGATATTACTTGAGGAATTTTGCAGGTAGCGATTGCAATATTGGCAGTAGTACCTCTTGTGGATATTGTGATCAATGTGTTCCTCAGCAGTTCCTATTTTCCGGTCGATTTATATTCTCCGTTGATTAAATTTGTTACTTTTGTTAGTATTAGTGAGAGAATTTACGGTTTTTTTGAGAATCAGCAGAGTATTCGATAATACCTCAGGGCTTTGAATTTTTTTCAGATTTTGTTTTTTGGATTAACTTATGCCGGTGTGAAGTGTAGTAGGAGACCTTCAACTATATTGTTCTTATTTTCGCTGCTGTTATTTTTGTCTGGAATATTTCAGTGTCAAACTGAAATCCGAATGAAATGGTCGCAAGTAGGTATATTTGAGAAATGTCTTGTTGAAAACATCGACATAATTTGAAGTAACCGAACGTTGGATTTTTTCATAGGACGTAAATTTCATCACAGTCGAATTTATTTGCCACGTCATTTACTACTCGTCCATTCTGGTGGTGTTCGTAATGAACTGCTTTGTCACACAGTCTACTAACAAAGTCTGCGATACGTATAAAATTTCGCAAACCAGAAAATTGTGCCGAAAATCTAAAATAAATTGTGGTTTAATTGTGCAGAATGATTGCCCGAGGAAGCAGTCGTCATTTCTGTCCAGAATGTTGTTCGCTTGGTTCGATTCGTTAGTTTGGAAAGGATATAGGAAATCATTGGAAAACGAAGACTTGTGGACTTTGGATAGCTCACTTTCATCAGACAATATCGTGCCTAAATTTGAAAAACAATTGAATAAATCTTTCGACGAAGCTAGAAAGTAACTATACGTTTAAGAAATGTCTAGCCTCAGGCATAGGTGGAAGAGAGGGGGAATTTACGATTACAATAGCCCTAACTCTGAGTCTTCCTCTTCGCAATCACGAGAGCGCCAAACGTTCGTGAAAGAAATCACGAAGAATTGCCTACCCTACCCAGGAATATTTCCCAAAATAATTTTTTTTAAGACATATTTTATTCGTATTTTTTTTCAATTATTTGTCTTTTTTGTTTCAGATGCGTTAATTTACCTCCAGAATACAAAGCGAAACGTAAATACAACTTTGACCAAAAAAAGATGAAAAATGTCTCAATCGTTAGACCTCTATTCAGAACTTTTGGCTTTAGTGTCTTTGTAGGGCTTTCACTGAAGCTTTTTGTCGAAGCATTCATGATGTTCGCGAATCCGCTATTATTAAGGTAAAGTGGAAATGAACATCTAATACGAATTACGAAATGGAAGCGAATGTACGTAATTTTATACTCGTATCGCTTTTTTGACAGTTGGTTAATCGACTTCGTCAGTAGCGATGAGCCTATGTGGAAAGGTTATACCTACGCTGTACTATTATTTTTCTCTGCCATTCTTCAAACTGTGCTATCGGGACAACACATGTTCATCATGAATACGACATCGCTTCAGATTCGAGCCTGTCTTATTTCAGTTATTTATAAAAAGGTACCTACCTACGGCCGTTATTTTTGATCTTTGTAGTTTTTTCACGGTGGTGGTTTCATTCTGCTTCAGGCATTGCGAATGTCAAATCACGCTCGAGGAAATTTTACTGTTGGTGAAACGATAAACTTGATGGCTGTTGATGCGAACGTGTTCGCAGAATTTTTGCCGGAGGTGCATTCCCTGCTTTCGATTCCTTTACTAATCGTATTAGCCGTATATTTATTATGGCAGATTCTTGGTTTGTATGGAATCGACTACCCAAGTGATTAGAATGGAATATTCTCATAGAAATGGTTGTAATTTGAAATACGTGTTGTTTTCCTCAGGTCCCAGCGCATTAGCTGGTTTCATTGTTGCAGTACTTATACTGTCACTCAGTAGTTACGTTGCCAATATAATTAAATCGTTGCGGGCCCAGCAAATGAAAAAAAAAGATGAACGAATCAAATTGATGAATCAGATACTATCTGGAATTAAAGTAAAAGCGTAAATTTGATTTTACGAACAATTGTAAAAGTTAATTTCCACGAAAATTTTTTAAAAAATCAAAAAATTTTTGAAAACTTATTAAAATTGCTGCCTCAAAAATACTCAAAAGTAAGCGTAGATATATTTTTTTTGATTTCTTCAAAAAAATTTAATTTTTTTTTCGAACGAAGGTTTTTTTTATTTAATTGCTCGGATTACCTAATTCTTTTAAAAAATCTAATTTTTAAAGAATTTTAAAAATTGATTTTTGAAAAAAAATTCTTCATCAAGTACAAAAGTAATTTTTTAATTTAAAAATTGATGATTTTCTAATGAATTTCCAAGAATAATTCTGTTATTCTTCAAACAATTTCAAAAGGTTATATTCTTAC
>JAAOIU010023259.1:0-11784 GCA_018107765.1 Hypogeococcus pungens | reverse complement strand
TCATAAAATGAAATCCAGAAAAAGTGAAACCAATAGGGTTCCGGAGGATTCTCCGGAAACCCTAAAAACTGTCGTGATAAATGCACCCTCAAAGCTGTTTTTTTGATTACAAAATTCGAAAAAATTCAATTTCTATGCATAACATAATAGAATTAATTTAAAATTTGTACATCGCTTGTTATATAAATTTATTGATTTCAATCCGAATAAAAACTTTCATTAATTTGATTTGATTATAGTGAAAATTTCTGTTCACAGAAATATACGTCAATGTATGCTAACGTAATGTATGAATGTTTAGGTGTTGATTCTTTCGACAGTTTTCTTTGAAAATTTATCTGTGCGTTATTCTCGACCATAGAAAGATGTTTTTGTTGTGGTCTTTCAAAAGATTTTTTACTGATTAAAAAGAGTTGTAATGTTGTGAATTATATGTACAGCTGATTTCAAGGTATTAGTTCATTTTTAATTATAAACGTGAAGCCCATTATTCAGTTATATTAAAGTAAATCTAAGTCGTACGCATAAATTTACAACACCTTGCTTGAAAACGAAGTATCGCTGTATCAACGTAATTCGTCGTTACCGTCGTATGTACATGGCAGACTATGTCGAACATTGACCGGTGGTGTGTTACCTTGTACTATTTGCATTGTCAATCACAGCTTAGGTAAAAAAGAAATCGAACCTTTGATACACTTATTTTTTGCAATCTTGATCAGTAACGTTGGATCTTTTGCCCAAATTTTTACGGTGTCGTTGAGGAAAGTTACCAGTAAGCATTGTTCATTTATAGCATCTCTGTAGAAATATGTCAGAGTAAACAAAATCTATTTTGTCAAATTACCGATAGAAATCGTCAAAAAGCCTTGTTAAGTATACCATCGTACGAAGGTATTGGTAAAAAGTGACTCACTTTTTTTCATTTTATCTACCACAAATATTTCTAATTGTTTTGTAATCATTGATATCGTCAATGGTATCTTATGTATTTGTTCAGTAAGAAATTTTATTCGACATCTGTAGCTTATCCATATCAAAATTGCTCTTGTATTTCAATCGATATTTTCGGCATAGTGTTTCTGAGCAAATATACTCATCTGTCTGCATTGTTTAAGCAAGATGATTGATTTTTGGCGTTTATTGTTATTTTGTTCACAGATAGTTAAATGAAACTTAATTGTTAATTGTATAATGACTATTGTAACTCAAGCCCAAGGTGTTGGACTACAATCGCCCGATGAAGCCAATGAAATTACGGTAATTTGCTTAAGTTTTTACGATTTTTACTAGCTAATGCGATAACTTATCGGGCATTCTCTAATAGAATTTACATCAGGCTCCTACACATATTCCTGGTGTCAGTGCGAGTCCCAGCAATACAGAGTATACCGGGTATGGCCCTCACTTACCAGACCAGCCGGTTGGTGATAACAGTATAGAACATAAGGATGATAGCTCGGCGGCTTCTTGCGCCTGTGGATCATCTACTTTCCCCGCTGAACAGAATGAATTTCCTGCTTATAAGGAGGATCCTTCGTTTCCTCATAGTCAATTGGCTTCTCTAGAAGATAAAATAAATAATACAAAATGGGTGATACCGGTGCTGCCTGAACAAGAACTAGAAATTTTATTGGATGCTGCCATAGAGTTATGTCGTACTGGTATGTTTTTTCCTTATCTCTTCATGAAGGTACGGTCGAAAAAGAATTTAAATTTTGTTCAGCTGTAAAGTTACAGTAACGTACTTTTTTTTTTCAAAATTTTTTGACGAAAAAACAATCGTCGTTGCAGTTATATGAATAACTTTCAAGATAAGATAGTCGACTGCCGGTTCCTAATCAGATAATTTCACTTATTTGCGCAATATTGTAAAGCATTGCTTGATTTCACGTTATAGGTGAAGATAGCAAAAGTGAAGCCTGTCAGAGATTTTTTCGCGACTCTATGGCGATCTGCATCAATAAGATTATGACCGATGAAGCAGTTGGCGGTTGGAAGTACACTATCCATCATTGTATATACGACAATTGTTTACGTTTCATTGAAATATGCGCTTTAAAAATTAAAGAAGATTGGCTTCCTTTGCTAGATTTACTAGCATTAGTCTTAAACCCGTGCAATAAGTAAGTATCACAAGAACATCGATAATTTCAAATCACACCACGACATTAAATACGTTTCGTGATAGATTCCATACCGTTAATGCGATGCGTCCTTCGGAAACTATATCTATTGGAACAACGTATCCGGATGATTATCTTTTTGCAAGACCTGCGTTGGACACCCGTCCATCGAGAGGCTGGCTAGTCGATATGTTGAATAAGTAAGGTTTTTACGCAGAAATCGTGTGAAGCTGTGCGCCATTCTTCTGACTTTGAAAATTGTATTTTCGCAGATTTGGAGAAAACGGCGGCTTTCAAGGATTATTGGACAGATTCAAGAGTGGAAAACCATTAACGATTCCAATTGTATTCGCATTGATCAGGCCGTTTGGATTTTGCTACGAATTACTTACCGTTCATACAATCACTACGTATTTTCTACCAATTATTGTAAGTTTTCAAAAACATTTGATGTTTGACGAGATTCTCCTCTTCTTACAATTTTCTTGTTGATTAAGGAAATGATACCAGATACTTTGAAGAATTTAACGGATGAAGAACTAAAACGTGAAGTAAAAAATGAATCGAAAAATGATGTAATTTCGACAATTATTCGGTCATGCCGATGTCTCTTGTCTCGTGTTCCCAATCAAGAAGAAAAAATGCGCGAATTCGAAATGTTTAGATTGAAAATGTTGCTAAGGTAAAATACAATATGCCTTTCAAATGGAAGAGAACATCTCGAAGATGGCAGTTCGAATAATTTTAAATTTTTCAGATTGTTACAAATTTCTTCATTCAACGGTAAAATGAACGCGCTAAACGAAGTCAACAAGTTGATTGCCGGTATATCGTATTTTCCCAACAGACACAGCAGTATGGATCATGAAAACGAAGAATGGTTGACATCGGAGAGGATGGCGGTAAAGAAAATTTCTTTCACATTACGGTCATTACAAAACTTTACGACAACATGATCAGTGCAATCTATTTTGCAGAAGTGGATTAAGGAGAACAACGTACTAGAAATTGTTCTTCGTGACTCACTTCATCAGCCTCAATACGTAGAAAAATTGGAAAAAATTCTCCGATTCATCATCAAAGAGAAAGCCTTAACGTTAGAAGATCTGGATGCTGTATGGGCTGCTCAGTCTGGCAAACATGACGCGATTGTGAAAAACGTTCATGATTTATTGGCTAAATTAGCGTGGGATTTTTCTCCTGAACAGCTTGATCATCTATTTGGATGCTTTCAAGTATGTGCATCGAACGAAATGACTTGAGTAATTACAATGGTAACTAGTAATTTTTTATCGTTTTAGGCAAGTTGGTCGACGGCGAATAAAAAACAGACGGAAAAATTACTCGAATTGATCAGACGACTGGCTGAAGACGATAAAGATGGCGTTATGGCGCAGAAAGTTTTGACGCTTTTCTGGAATTTAGCTCATAAAGAAGATGTACTGCCAGAAATACTTGATCAGGCCCTATCAGCTCATGTGAAAATATTGGATTATAGCTGCTCGCAGGATCGAGACGTACAGAAAACATCGTGGATTAATAAATGCGTCGAAGAATTGAAAAATGACAGTAACTGGGTACTACCGGCTTTGAAATTGATCAAAGATATTTGCAGCTTATATGAACCGTCTTCAAACATCGGACATACTCAGAGACAGCACGTGTTCCATCGGTAAGATCTCATTTCACTTGAATCTATATCTTGATAGAGCGTTGAATTTTTCATGTTTTTTTTTTTCAAAGGCAAGAGGTAATTGAAAAATTGCAACGTCAATATTCATTGATCGTGCTCGTGACTGAAAACCTTGCCTCATACATAGAATCTGTAAGGCAGGTTGTTAAAGGTATGTTCTACCAGATTAATTTTATTCATAAAAGGGGCACAGAAAATGTAATTTTGAAATATTTCAATAATTTCAGAGCATCCAAATCTCGACCCCAGTACTTATTTCCCAGATAAACGATACAATCATATTCAGCAAGTGCAAGAACGGCTTTCGTTTTTGAGATTTTTATTGAAGGTAATTTTTCAAATAATTCTGTTCGGTTCGAAGCTTTTTAAAATTTTATATTGTAATTACTAATTTACTACATCATGTTATTCAGGATGGAAGATTGTGTTTATGTAACGAGCAAGCCAGACAAATTTGGGAATGTTTGGCTGAAAAGAACGTGTTCGATTGCGACCGAGAAGCTTGCTTTAAATGGTTTTCGAAGATCATGGGCGAAATTCCCGATTTAGAACCGGACATTTATAAAGATTTTTTCGAAAGTAATATTCTGCAGTTTGATCCAGCTCAGTTGACAGAAAGTGGCATGAAATGTTTCGAAAGATTTTTCAAAACTGTTAATTCGAAAGAAGGGAAGCTGCGTCAGAAACGAAGAGATTACCAGACTGACGATCTTGATTTAATCGGTACCGAGTATTTGTGGAGAGTACGTACTCTAATGACTTGTTCATTGAAATGTCGTATTCATCTTGATTCTTTATAATACTGCGACGTGTTGATTAGGTGCTTACTTATGGCGGCGACGCAATCGCAAATCGAGCTATTGAACTATTGAAAGAAGTAAACACGAACTTAGGCCCGCGTTTGCAAACGTCATTGTGTGATTTTCACGATAATCATATATCCGAGTGCATTAATCGACTGAGAGCGTTGTACGACACGATAAGTATTTTAAGCAAACAAGACAGCTCGTGCGTAGATTCGAACGAAGGACCGGTGAAGAATCCAATACACAAAGAGTCAGTTAGGATGTGTCGTATCTTGAGGGTGCTGTACGAGTACATCAACGAATGTGATAATAATTTCGCATCTGAAAGAAAGTTGTTACCTTTGTACAGGTAAATTTTACACTCCAACGAAAATGATTCGCTATGGGTATGGGTTTTAAAAATGATATTAATCGCGTTGTTGCAGAGCTGGACGAGGGAAACATGTAGCTTTGATCGTACGATTCGCAAATACCGGACGACAACCTGACGAGATAGAGTTAGTTTTGCACGGTAACGTTACTGTCGGATGTTTAAGGAAACAGATTTTGCGAAAGTTGAAGTCTGTATCAAATAATCTTAAAGTGGAATTGTACGCGAATGGAGAAATGTTGGACCCAATCGACGATAAAAGGCTGATATCGGAAATTCCCGCTATTAAAGATAAATCGGTAAGAGAGACTGAAATGGTATCGAAAGATAGTAAAAATTTTATTACAGTTTGATTTTTTACAGCTTTTGACCGCAAAACTCGTACAGGGAAGCGGTAATTTGGTTAGTTCGCCAGATAGCAGCTCAGACAGTTCGACTGGTTCGCCGCATCATACACTAGATTCATCTCCCAATGAAGATGAAATGTATTTACCTGGCGTTGTACGTATTCCAATTGAAATGATATTTTTGCCCCTTGACAGAAAAAATTTTTCCATATTAACATTCGATCGTAATTTGTTAGATTATATCTCGTAACGAGCAATACACGCAATTTTTTTTTCAAATCGCCGATCGAGGTTGCGAATTAGGTGATTCAGATTTACGTGACGCTGCCAGAAACATTCTCAGGATTATTCCGCCAGATCAGAACACAGTGGAAAATCTATACGTAAGAAGGCATAATAATTAAAAAAATATTGCGTTTGGAGAATATACTCATGGATGACGTACACTTTCATAGATATTGTTTTGCAATTCCGAAATCGAACCGCAAGACGATTCGGTGCAATTACCAACCATAGAGTCGATGTTTTTTGGACCTTCTCCTTCACAAGTGTTGTATAACGTCGAAGTACGCATTCATCGTAGAATTAATGTACCTGCCCCACATTCATGACAAGCTATTAATCATTAAATTAATTTTAGGTATTATACACTTTGCTGATGCCCACTTATGATCCGCAAACGGACAAAGCAGTCGATTTTCAATTTACCTTTTTATGCAGCGATAAAGCTCAAGTTGCTTTGGAAATGTTGACAAAAAATAACTTTTTGCCGCGTGCCGATGTCGCTACAAAAAGGTATTTTAATTTTACGTGGTTTTTCTCCCCAACTTTTCAAAGTTTAACTCCGACGTGATGTTTCAGAGCGGCGTTTCTTACGGTGTTGAAAATCTGTTACGTGCTTTTATCGGTGGTCGGTCATATTGCATATAAAGTAGCCGAAAATACTAGAAATTATTTGATTGAAGCCAGTCCCCAGAACGAAGAAGGATTTGCAACGAATAACGCTTTGGGGTTAATTAAAGAAGCATTTTACGCTTTACCGATCCACAGCACCGACTCGGCAGTCCGTACCGTAGTTGCTTGTAAAGTTGCTCAGAAGTTTATCGATGAGGTACGTTGAAAAAATTTTAAACAAGCAAATAAACGAAAATCTATAATTTGAGCGGTATTTTTTTAGGTTTACTTGAATAATCGCTGCGTTGAATTTCATTCATCCATTATCGAAGATGGTATTAAGTGCAATATACCGCGATTGGAGACCATTCGTGCGATTATACGATTGGCTTGGGCGTGCGCCGGTGGCAATATGCAATTGTTAATCGATTCGGCGCCTACTGAGATGTTACATGTCGCTCTGCAAGAGAACGAACCTGAAGAAGAAGACGTCTTAGGTAGAAATCTACCCGCTTTAATCGATTGATTATTTTTTACAAATTGTACTGATTTTTTTTCTCGATCAGTTTGTAGAGAAGCCTTGGAACTGTTGCCGATGTGCATGATATTAAATAGATACGCTTTGGATAATTTACACATCGAAAAACTATGGCCACATTTTATCATCGATTTGGTCCTATTTGCTCGTAATCGGTTTGTAAAAATTTACTATTATGCTAAAGAATATAGCTATTTGATTGATTAATTGATTATTGAATTCGTTTGCAGAGCTATTCGTTACTTTGGTAGCGAACAGATATTACTCATGATGTCATTCTCTCATAGTCAGCCGCCCTTGTTGAACTGCATTTCGTTACTGTTTAATGTTTTAAATAAGGATATCGTCACAGATAACGGATCTAACGCCTTTGAATATTTTCATGTAAGTTTCATCCAAATGTTCGATACAATAATTCATCATTTCCATTATTAATTTTTTCATTATTTTTATTTTAGTTACTTTGTCGATTAATTAGCGTCGTTCAACAACGTGAATGCATTTTACCTAATATTGAGGAATTGTTGAATTCTGAGATCACCTGGCTGAAGACGGTTAAGGTGAGAAAACGTCAATTTAAAGTCTTTTACGTTTTCATTCCACAAAAAGTTCCAATCAATAAAAGCTCTACTCTTTCAGGATAAAGTTAAGAAAACTGGTACTCTGTTGGTCGATGAAATATTGCTCGAAGGGCATCTAGGCATCACAAAAGAATTACTGAGATGCATGTCGCCAGAGAAGAAGTATTTCTACGGTTCGGACGAAACCAGTTCGGTGAACTTAGTCAAAGTATGTTGGAATTTCATTCAAGGGTCGTTTCGCTTTTTGAACGTGTAGTGGTTATAAATGACGATCCTTTTTTTGAAATCAGGAACTAATCGAAGATTTCATATTTCCGGCTTCAAAACAAATGCTACATTTTGAAAAGACTAAAGAAACAGTGTTGGAACGAGCGATACCGGTGTGTAACACACCCCAATCCCTGGATTCGGCTTTTGATTTACTAGTCACGTTATGTATGGGGTGCACATCGAACTTAAGGCTGGTCGTGCAAATGCTTTGTGATATGTTTTATTCAGGTACGTACTTGGTTACAAAACTGAAATAATTTTGCCAAGATTCCGTTTCAAACTGTATTGTGTTTTCAGACCGTGATGCGCCTCTAGTAGAATGGGATTATTTACCGCCTGTTGGCCCTCGTCCATTGACCGGGTTCGTCGGCTTGAAAAACGCCGGCGCTACGTGTTACATGAATTCTGTGCTGCAGCAGTTATATATGGTTGAAAGTATCAGAGTTAATATTCTTGCCGCCGAAGGCGCCGCTATCGATCCGAATGAAGATTTTTCCGGCGAAGATAGATATGATTTGGATGTAGGTTTTCAAAATCGTTTGAAAATTCATTTGTTTTATTAATGTAAATTGTTTAATAATATTTTTTTCAACTTGTAGCAAAGTCCGGTTGATACGGTAGACGGTGATGAGAAATGTAGCATCGATGACGCGAGGAAAAAATACAATATTAATATTTTAAAAGAAGTGCAAGCTATTTTCGGTCATTTGGCTTGTAGTAAATTGCAGTACTACGTCCCAAAAGGTCTTTGGAGGAATTTTCGGTTCGTTACTTTAATTCGAAAAATAAATCTATACAAAAACTGCGTAGCTAATCGAGTTGAGTTTTAGATTACAAGGCGAGCCTGTCAATTTACGTGAGCAACAAGACGCTGTAGAATTTTTCATGAGTCTTATCGAGAGTATTGACGAAGCATTAAAAGCGCTCAACCACGAGCAAACCATGAGTAAAGTACTTGGTGGCTCGTTTTCGGACCAAAAAATATGTAAAGGCTGTCCTCATAGGTGAGCGCTCGGATCCTACTTTCAGTTGATCTTATTAGTACTAGTCTAGTTCGCTATACCTACACTTTAGCTTTAGAATCAGGACCTAAATATTTACCAATGAACGTATGGGTGTTTTTTGTTTTTATTTTTTAGATATTGTAGAGAAGAACCGTTTAGCGTAATCAGCGTAGATATGCGAAATCATTCGAATTTACTAGATTCGTTAGAACAATATGTGAAAGGCGAACTTTTGGAAGGAGTTGATGCGTATCACTGTGATAAATGCGATAAAAAGGTAGCTTATTGATGCTTATCGTAGTATTTCGAGTAAAAATTAGCGTACATGTATGAGAATTTTTCACCGACTGACGACTATTATCATTTCAGGTCGAAACTGTCAAACGTTTATGCGTGAAAAAGTTACCTCCAGTACTTACAATTCAGTTGAAGAGGTTCGAATACGACTTCGAACGAGTTTGTGCCATTAAATTTAACGATTATTTTGAGTTCCCGAGGAATTTAGATATGGAACCTTATACCGGTGAGTAAAAATCTGACCATTATTTTGTTTTTGACAAACCGTCGTTGATTATTTTTTTGTTTTAGTTTCCGGACTAGCTAAAGTTGAAGGAGAATTAATCGACTGTGATAATATTTCACCGGATGGCTCATCCGATAACAATAATATCGAGGAAGTTTGTACCAAATACCAACTAACCGGTATTGTCGTTCACAGCGGACAAGCCAGCGGCGGCCATTATTATTCGTATATTTTACATAGGTAAATTGTAATCATTTTTTTGAACTATTTTCACTGTAACATGTTTTAATCAATGCTTATTTCATTTCAGACATAGCGATGGATCTTCAAAATGGTACAAGTTTGACGACGGAGACGTCAGTGAATGTAAAATGGAAGACGACGAGGAAATGAAGTCACAATGTTTCGGCGGGGATTATATGGGCGAAGTAATAACCTGTTTAATGTGATTACTCGGTCCCACCTATTGACTCTGAAATGATTTTTTTTGTTGTGAACTGCAGGTATTCGATCAAATGCTAAAGAGAATGAGTTACAGAAGACAGAAACGATGGTGGAACGCGTATATGTTGTTTTATACTCGTCTCGATGTACAGGAAGAGCCTCTAGTCAATAATTTTAAACAGTTATCTTTGTGTAAGTATCCAACGACGGAAGTACTCTCAATTTTTGAATCGCTGGAACGATAACGATTCTTGTTTTTTTTTTCAGCTGAATCGAGACTGAGCTTGTTAAAAATGCCCGAACCGATAGAGAAAAGTGTCATCAGGCAGAATATTAAATTTATGCATAATAGGAATCAATTCAGTCAAGAATATTTTCATTTCATGAAACGTATAGCGATCTGCAATACGCCCACTAATCATCAGAACGCCTGCGATGTATTTTCGGAATCTACAATGGAGGAGTTATCATTACTAACGGTTCAGTTGGTATCAAAGTTTCTCTTTCATACCGGATTTCATACAAAAAAAGCTCTACGAGGACCAGCGTCTGATTGGTGGGAAGTGTTGAATTTCCACTTGAAAAGTTACAGCTCTGTTCGAAGGTGGTTCGCATATAATATTTTGTTGGAACATCCGCATAGGTACGTGTGTGCAGGTGCTCACAGGAGTACTTCACCTAGATGGTGATTTTAACGATTTTATTTCAATCCTTTGATTCCCTTTATGCTTACAGATTCTGCGAATATTTACTTTCATGCCCAAGTGCCGAAGTGCGAACGGCGTTTATAAAAATCGTAGCTCATTTGGCTCACTATTCGGTTAAAGATCCTGTACCTAGCGCATCTAGTACACCATGTAAGTGTCCAAAGGCGACGGGTAAACTGAACGAATTGCATATAAGACCTAATTGAAGTGGACGTTTCAGCTATATTCTTCGATACGACTTCACCTCTCAGCGATCAGATTCTAATCACCGCGTTGCAGCTGCTTAACAAGGAAATATCAGACCACGGGCGACATCTTTCGCATTACTTCACACTGTTTCAAATTTACTGCGGTTTTGGTACCACCGAAAGACAACAGCTACTTAGGGTGAGTAGAATGGTACAATTTGAGTCGCTAAATGATAAAAAAAAAATATATATATATCGTTTTTTATTTGCTCGTAGTTGAACGTGCCATGTTTATTTCTGTTGGTTACTTTGGACGAGGGTCCAGGACCTGCCATTAAGTATCAATATACCGAACTGAATAAATGCCATGCTGTTATTTCAACGTTGATTAGATGTTGCGATGTGAGAAGTCAGTGCAGTCCTTATCAGGTGCGTTGGTATCTTCGGTTTATGTAGTTTTTGGATATGAAATGCCACTAATAGAGTTTGTATTTGAACTAATGTTATTTTTTCCTTCTGAATAGGGAGCACCCATGTTACCCAACCCATATGCTGAATATAATAACGATTCTTACATCATGGAAATACAGCCTCAAGTGCAAGAAATACTATATAATCGCATAAGGTACTTTTTCATAAGTTCTGTGTTCTCAGATCTGATCACTTTTTTGAAGCCAGATCATTTCCTTCGAATATTAAAAAAAAAAAAAAAAAACTATTCTAATTTAAATTTTGTTTTTAGCTACGTGAAAAAATTAATAGAAGAAGTTCAATTAACCGAAGACACTTTGAAACTGTTGCAATTCGTTTCGTGGGAAAATCCGCACATGTCGAAGACCATACTGAGCGAAGTCCTGTGGCATATAGCGTTCGCATACTGCAACGAATTAAAACACCACATCGAAATGCTACTGGCCCTGTTGCGTATGGAAGACTCGTGGCAGTCGCACCGTATATCGAATGCTTTAAAAGGTAAAGCTGATTTTGTTTTTACATCGATAAATACTTCTGGTTCGGCCGAAAGAATGATACTTACTTTGCCCTTAGGGCTATCACCAGATCGCGATGGGCTGTTCGAGATTACGTTCCGAAGTAAAACACACTATCAGAAGAGATCGTACCAGTGTATCAAATGTATGGTAATGTTATTCTCGAAATGTCGCCTTGCGCATAACATGCTCAACAATGACGCTAATTTGAAGAAAAAGTGGTGGCAGGCGGTCGAATGGTTGAATGAAGAACTGGATAGGGTGAGCTTTTTCAAAAAAAAATTTCTTTCGACTGCTTCTGTTT
>JAAOIU010023126.1:0-13848 GCA_018107765.1 Hypogeococcus pungens | reverse complement strand
TTTGTACAAAATCATCTGTACAATCCTAGATATGAACGGTTTCGGACATTGAGTCTAACATATATATATATCTACATATATACATCGGAAAAATTATTGGTTGCTGATTTCTCTGGCAATTGATTAAAATTTGGTCCTATTTCACAGCGCCACTGTCAAAAAAAAAAATAGGTTTTAAAATTGAGTTTTTTGTTGAGAAGATTGATTTCCCGCATTTTTGGTAATCTTCATCTATACCAGTACTTTCGTTTGATTCAACATAAATCACGAATGTCCTAAACGCGATTTAAAAAAAAAAAAAATACACCTTGACACTAACAAATGTCTCGCAACATGGAAGCAGTGATGGTAAAATACACAAAGTAGGAACCAGCTGGTGAATAAAATGGAAATAGAGTTTGGACCCTGTTTTTGACACTCTGAATCCATTGGGAGCGGTTTCGAGGTGATCTGGAGCTTCCAGCTAATTAATCAGCTGAAGGCTCCAGGTTGTCTTGAAATCACTCCCAATGGACTCGCCGTGTGAACAACAGGGTCCAAACACGATTTCCAATTTTTTCACCCACTAGTTTGTATTTTGAGTATTTTACCATCGTTGGAATTCTCCAGAATTAGCTGGAGGCTCCAAAACGGCATGAAACCGCTTTCAATTGATTTAACTGATCAAAAATAGGGTACGAACCCGATTTCAAATTTTTTCGGCAATACGCTTTCATTTCGAGATTTTTTGGATAACTAGAATTCTCCAGAATTGGCTGGAGACTATAGAACGTCTCGAAATTGGTTCCAATTGATTTAGCGGGTCAAGAATATGTTATAGACCGAATGTTATTATTTTATTATAGATGATGCAATTTGATTAAATCTTAAGCCCCAAAGAAGTGCAGTATCTTGCTAGCTTGGTGTAAAACCCAGTTATTGTTGAATGTAGGTAAGTTAGTGTAAAACATGACTATATGCCAAATCTAATCAAAGTACTGTGTTTTTATTAAATCAAGAGAATGACATAGACATACTGTAACTTTGACTTGATTCGCCGACAAACAGAATATCAGTATAACTACTCGTGAAAGACGTGGAACGGTAGAAGCTGAAGACACACTAAATATTATTCACTATATATTTTCATATCAATTTTCGAGGTTTTGAAGAATAAATCGATGGATTTCCAGAAAGTCGTCATGTATTCAAACAATAGAATCTACTCGTACCCTATCAATGATCTGTAAATTTTGATTGTCAGGAGGAGTAATTTCCTAATTTTTTCCCCCTTTTCAAATGAAATTCTTCTAAATAAATGATTGATCAAAAAAATGGTACAAAATTTTTTGCACTGATAAAACACACGAGTGCGGGCGGCTGAAGGGTTGGTTCCTAGCCAACGTAACACGTACTTTCGTTTCTACTTTGCGTACAATCACAACAGCAATTGTATACTTATTCTTTATGAATAACAAAAATAATGAATTGAATTTTCGGCTGCCAACTACAAAATGCTGGCAGACTATTAGGTAAGTTTATTTACGTATTTCCATAAAACAATGCTCCCCTCGAGGCACACCAAGGTGCATGTAGAACTAAGACGAGAAGGTACTATTCGCTTAGAATAAGATGAAAAATTCATCCACTCGTACAAACCATGCCGCACATATTTGCGCTATCAATATTTCGCGTTTCGTATCCTATCCTTATTTCCTGAAAACCCATTCATATCCACAGTTTTCAATTTATTCGCGTATTTTAACAGAACAGACTGAACAATTTAGATGTATGTAAGTATTACACATTCGAATGCGTTGAAGTTTGAAATGATGTTATGCGAGATAAGTTATATTATACTTGAATAAGATAAATAAGTTTTCCGCATATGCCTAATGATTCGAATAAATGCAGTAAACTGTAGCTTTTGGAATACAAATAATTAACGAAAGCCAAGGTATTATCAGGTACCAGTTATAGGCAAGTAGGTATGTATCTTATATCGATCAAGAAACCATACGTTATTTCTAATTTTCCAGCCATGACTATGAATTCCCCCGACATTATAGGAAATATTGAGCGTCGATCACAGTTTGTCTCGGCAGTTTATCGAGGGATACCAGTGAAATGAACCGGAGCGTAGCTCAACGAGTGGCTGCTCCTGCTCACTGATTGCGCGGATCTCCAAGAAAAATATTATAAGGACCACCCCATTATTCCTATTATATTGAATCTATTATTATGCGTTAAAAATACCGAATAATGACGCGAAACCGTCAACATACTCTTCAATATTGTAGGATCTCTTCATTTGTTAACGATAACATAATGTCGGATATGCGCGTAGTACCGCCCTATACGTATGTTGCAATTAAAATTAGAAAACAAACCGAGGCTATAATTTTATTAAAATTAAATTACCGTTTAATAGGAACGATGCGATGTTAACTATGAAGGAGGCGAGATTTCGCGCAACGAACGTCGAGACGTGTTACATATAAACGCATCTAGAGGAAGATTTTGATAAAATAGTAGCATATAAATGTTGGTTAGGCGAGCTCGGTCACTTATTCGGCGAAACAAGAAAATGTTCAAAGCGTCATTAAGGATATTAAGAGAATTTCCGGCAGAGCACTTTTCACTCATGTTAAAGCTAGCAACTTTTACGAGCGAATTTAATTATATTGCTGACTCGGTCTCTCTTTTGTTACACCAAATTATACAGCTGACGAAAAAGGGTTCGCGAAGTATACGTTGGCGTAATTTTTGTTTTCATTCAAACGTATTTAATAGGTATTCTGTATGGGAGCGTATATTTCTTCGGATAAGTTTCCAGTTGAGAACTTGGCGTTTGCCTATAGCATAATGTAACTATACGAATTAGAGAATATTTATTTAAACGATTTATCGACATAGAAATTTGGTCGAATAGTTGGATAATTAGCCGACGAAGAAACACCTTTCTCAAGGGTGTGTAGAACACGTTTGCACCTACCTACATGTTCTTACAAAAACAAAGTTAAGAAACACGCTGCAAAAAACAACAAGACGTTTAAATTGGAGAAAATCAAAATAAAACTCGAATACCTCACTTAAATTTATTATTCTCGTAAAATTGCAAAGGCGTTGAAAACGCAATGGTAGCACATGTTTGCACCGCAAAGATGTTTGCAGCTCATAATATTCTCTGAATGCGGTAGAAATGCCCTTAATGGCAGTTATAAAATCTGCATTGTTATCTCGGGAATACATGAAATAGGGTATGGTACTAAATTGTCGGAAAATTTTGCTAACGTACGGAAACGAGAACGACTAAATTTCAACTTCCTTCTTTGTTTGATTTATACCCGTGTGAGATTTTTGCCGTCGGATAAAAACGTTTTAATGTTGTCGTACGGTTATTTTTTTTTCTCTCTCCGGTGAATTCATTAACTCCGTAGACGAATTAATATCGGTAGTACGAACACGCGGTGCCGGCCGACAATACAACAAAAAAAAACAACAATAATGATAAAAGAAGAGAGAACGAGAGAAAAAAAAACATGTGATTAATTATACCGGCCCGCTGCACAATAGAAGTAGGCAAAACAAGTCAAAGGTACTTCAAACTCAGAATTACCATCGAAATCACGAAACACACCGGCGACGCGAACGCACGCGGTTCGTATAAGAGTCAACTTTGGAAGACTATTCCGCCGCAAATTCATTGAATTTTATTGCTTTTACTTTGCAAATATTAGCTGAGTTTTATGACCACCACTTGTTGCCAGTGTACTGGCGAAGATGCGAAATAAAACAGATTTCATCGAGTTTCTCAACCCTTTTGTAAAATAGTGTACAAAAGCGCCGACTCGGTTCGAAACAACAAGCCGGCTGAATTTTGTTAGTTTTTCAAATTTTCGAAGAGTCTGAAATTTGTTTTTTGAACGCGTTTAGAACGGGAGTGGCGTAAATATTTCCTCAAATAGGCGTATAAAAAATATGGCACGTTTAATATGGAGCGGAAAATAGAAAAGACTTCTTCGAATTTTCCATCATAAGTTCTTCCTTGATTTCATTCTATGATCACAAAGTGAGGAAAGAGTGATACTTTGGCCCCTTGAAAGGATTTTCACGGAATGAAATTCACCCAGTCAACTAATAAAATGACAAAAAAAAAAAAACAAACATTTCGTTTCCCCACTCCTAGAGCAAGCACGTTCTGGAGGGGGAGGGGGGCTAAAATATGAGCTTTTCCTCTATTTTGTAATTTTGCGTCATTTGTACATAACATTTTCCAGATAATTTTTAGACGTCCGAATATTCTCCAAAAAAAAACTTTCATAGTTTTTTGGCAGTTCTTCCCCAAGTTGTGCTCTGTGAAAACTTTAATGGGTCATTTTGTAAGAAAATTTTGAAGGTGCATTAGTAATTTTTTTCCGTATGTTACATAGTTCAAATTATAGTATAGGAAGTTCAGTTGTGAAAAAAATTATAACTGACTTTCAGTCGTATGAAGTTTGCACAGAACACGTCTTACTCTCCACGACGCTGTCGTAGGAAGGAGGTACTAGGTACGACTTTCAAGAGCCCATGTTTTCCGATTATGAAGTGCATTTTTTCTTTATCCTTGTTTCGTTCAAATTCCACTGAGATCTTGGCTGGTGATTGGAAAATTCTCCAAAAATATTTTTTCCATCAGCGAACCGAGGGAGTCAACTATTGAGTCTTATCAACATTTTTTTATACGATTGGTAGCCAATTATCATTTTTAATTTTTTTCAACAACGTTGCATCAACCCCAATCCTTTGAAATTTTCATCATGTAACTCAAACTTGATTATTTTCAGAGCCGAAACACCAAATAATACATTGAAAAAAGAAATTCTCATTCATTTTTCCATCATAAAATACATGTGAGGCAGTTGAAAAAAATTGGAACTTCACAATTTTTTACTCTGCCCACGCGAAATTTACGTTTTAAAAAAATAAAATGACCTTCCATACTGAAAAAGACCTTCCTAAATTTTTCTAAAAGAAAATTATCATCGGCCGACTTTTTTCTCATTTCTTAGGCATTCATATAAAAATGTTTTATCTCAACAACGATTACGTAGCGGCGACGACTCGTGCACACAATAAAAGCCCATGAGAATAGCTACCACGATGGAAAAAGAACATTCGAAACGGCGANAAAAAAAAAAAAAAAAAATTGGTGGCATGGTAAATTTACATTTTTTACCGAGACAACAAAATTTACATAATTTATACACTATCGAACAATTTTTTCTGGCTTCTTAAAAGGCGTATGAAAATACTGCGTAAAATTATGTTCCAAATCCTATCAACATATGTAGACTGCAGCACACCTGGCAAGTTGCTGCGTAGAGGTAGGAGAGGCGAACGAATCGTAGAAAAAATTCTTTTCATTTAAATCATAAGAGAAAAACGTTATTTTGTATCAGCAAGTATCACATAGAAAGGAGCACCACGCGGCATGGTAAACAAATAATACGGAAAAGTCTCTTTCAATTTTTCGTTCAAGCCGTCACTGTAGAAGTAAAGAGAGGTTTGCGAGGAAAATTCGATCAAGTGAAATATTTTTGAGAAAGCATGTTCTTCGTGATGGAAAACTTCGACTGTTTACTGGAAGGAACACTCGAACGGTAGCGTAAGAAAGGCCATAAAGAACACCTGGTTTGATTAAATGGTTAATGAAACGAGGGCGTATAATCTCATTTCGCGTCGCGTGATGAATGGAAAATGGACACGTTTAAACGCGGATAAAGGTGGGAGTCGAAGTCTCATATCGAGTGAATACCATTCTTAAGGGTGGCGATGTTTGTAGATTTTTTTCCACGCGGTTTTGTCGAGCTCGGTGTAATCTGCGTAGTCAAAAATACAGAGGTATTACAATTTTACTGGTTCATTTGCCGGCGAAGCACTTCGATAGTGAGAGAGGGTATTTGTCGCACCAAAAATTGTCGGCAGTATGATACCCGAAGATCCATTTTCTTACTTCTCTCTAATATAGCAGCAGTCCCTTAGACTTTATTAAGTTTCAAAATTTAATTAACTAGATAAATTGACTGAAAGGTTTATTTCATTGAAGAACCGTTGGGTAAATTATTGAAGTTATATTTCGTTTCTAATGAACCATTAAACCGAATCAATGAAATTATATTTCACGAAATTTCCTTGCGCGGCAATTCCTCTGTACCTCCTACTACCAACCTAGTTTTAGCCGCTGCACAAAGTGCTATACCCTCGATAGTATTTAATCAATACCAAAAGGTAATGCCGCTTTAATTATTCGTTTTCTTTTCTTTTGTGCTCCTATTTATAAGCGACTCTCTGTACTATGTCAAATACTTTTACATAAGAGGATAAGATTCGTTCAAATGAAATTATCAGTAACGAGATGCCGTCGATTTCGTATTGTATTAAGAGAATGCTAGCACACAGTGTACGTTTTACGTATTTGTTATTTTATTGTTAATAAGGTTAAGTTACTCTGTACCTATATTACGTATCATGTACCAGAAGTGTACTACACTTCGTCGACTACAAACGCGATGAATTGCTAATTTTTCAGTTGGAGCAGAAATGCATATCTGATTAGGTATTTTCGTTGTGCATTTCCGAAATGTACACTCAATGAAGAAAACGCTGAAGTACCAATTTAGAACGAATTTAAGAAACCCAAAGGCCCAAGTACAAAAGAAACACAAGCCCATTAAAATACCTCACAAAAGCATACCCGACATCTTTCTCAAACTTCTCAGTCGCGATGGACGCAGCGAAAGGGCAAGAGCTTCCTACTAGATTTTGTTGGTTTTTCCAAATTCGTCAATCATAGAATTTTTTAAAATCAAAATTTGTCCATTATTTCAAAATAGTCATTGCAATAAATTTTCTGTCAATTTCTTTAAATTTGTTATTTTTCAACCTTAAGAAAAGTGAAAATTTGTTGAATTTTTTGAAATTTCTAATTTTTTAATTCTTATTTCAAAGGAAAATCTACCCAACTTTTTCGAGATCAAATAATAATCTCAACTTACTGAGAAAAAAAAATGAAAAATTTTGAAGTTGAAGGAAAAAAAGCTAAGAACTTTAAAATAGTTTTAAAAAGATTATCACCAAAATATCACGTGAAAATTGAAATTATTGCGGGGAAAACATAATGAAAACTCGTAAAAAAGTTTTTTTTTTTTTTAATACGCAAGTCAGCTCTTAGTCTGCCGATCAGACTCTGGTAAGTTTCAATTTCTACTTCACGGGTCAGTTTAAGCCATTTGGTGTGACTATTGTACACTTGAACTCAATGCGACCCGACTAACCAAGAATTAGGATACCAAATATAAAACTAGATGAATTGACGACAACAGCGAATAACTAACTGCGCAGAAATCAACCCGATAAGCCGAACTGGAGTAGCAGTAACAGCACTAGCAACACGATAAAACTTGAAAATGTGGTGTAAGAAATAACAAAGGAAAAGTTCAACACAGTGGAATGGGTGGGAACTGGCGGACATATTGTTCCTTAACTCGAATAATCTACCATTTACTGGTTCGATCGTAGGATATATGTAATGGAAATCAAAACATTAAAAGATAACCGGACACCAACGAATGCACTAAATCAACCCTGTATTTATACTTCAATCAGATTAAAATTTTTAAAGCGTGTAAATCAGCTCTACACAATATAAAAAATAAGGCAATAAAAATAAATCAAAAACACGAAGGTAGCGTCAAAAGCTCGTCGCTTATAGCTAATGGGCAAATTTTTAAAAAACCGCCATTATTTTATTGAGAAGAGGTTTTTCATTAATCTTAGACTAATGAGCTGAGTGAGAATAGATTTTTCGAAGAAATGAACTTGATCACAAGATTTTAATCATTAAAATAAGCAATAAAATTGTGGTCGCGTATTCAACCATTTTTCAGTAAATAACTGATTTACTTGGACAGAAAATCAATAGAAGCCTACCTCAAGATTCACCGTGAAGCTGAGAGCACGAGAAGTAGCAATGGCTAGCGAAACCACTAATTATACCACTGAATTTTCGAAAATTTTCAAATTCAATTTCAACATCCATTTCACTCGAGTAACAATGGTCAACATTGGTAATTTCTGCTCCTATCAATAAACTGGCATGCGCGATAATACACAATTAGCTGATGTGAACATATGTAACGAACAAAGGATTTCCAATAATTTCAAACACTTGTGGAGTCTCAAAAAAAAAGTACATCATTTACATAATCGGCGTAATGTAGTTAGTTGACATTTAAAAAAAAAAATCATTTCGTGTTATATTCCGCCGACTATGAATTCCGCCGCGGCCATATTGTCTTGAGAAGATTCTGTCTGCCACGAACTCCGACTCTAGACAGACTAACAGTAACACTATACTTCATTTTTTCGTCTTTTTAATGAATACAAACCATAAAAAGTTTGACTTTATCGAAAATACTCATATAGCATTTCACCAACTACATAATTACTTTAATACCTTTTTTCACTTTGAGTAACACACCAACCGAACCGCACATCACCTTCTAACAAAGAATGAATAAATACTACTGACTGGACTGGAGTGACTGGCATCATTGGTTTATAAAACAAGGATTGGTGGATCCAGGAATGAGTAGGAGAAAATGAAACAAGTTGTTGACGCCGCGTGGAATGTTATTTTGGTTTGCGCATACGTTGCCACGCGATTGCATTACTATATAGTTCCGAAGCTTGACATTAGAGGCGCTACCGACCTGCTATAAGTCCCAATTTTCATTTTTTTTCCGGAGTCGATTTTTCCTACTTTTTTTTTTCAATGTTG
The DNA here is from genome assembly GCA_018107765.1 of Hypogeococcus pungens. Taxonomy (NCBI): domain Eukaryota; kingdom Metazoa; phylum Arthropoda; class Insecta; order Hemiptera; family Pseudococcidae; genus Hypogeococcus; species Hypogeococcus pungens. Next base: position 5,045 of record JAAOIU010023126.1, on the reverse strand, counting down.
ATTTGTTAAATTTACATGACAATTTTTTATTTTAAGTTTCAATATGTTTGATCTATGATTTTTTTAGCCCTTCCGCTCTAACTCGCTCTCATCCGTGATAGCGTTCGCTCCCACAGAGCACACCTTGATTGTTGGAATTTGCTCCTTCTTCTGCTCCCACTCTTTCGAAAAAGTCCGCTCTTCGCTCTCTTTCACAACCATGCCCGAGCGCGAGAGTCACTGAAAACCTGAAAACTTATTGTTAGTGAATTTCCTCAAATGTGACGGAGTAGAGTTTAGGCTGTGCAATCTCATTTGAAAAACGTTGGACATTGTACAAAAATTATTTATCAAAAAATTGTATGAAAATTCAAATTTTTTGTGAAAAAAAAAATATGCATAAGTATACATAAGTAAGTACGCGTGTCGCGTGGAAGAAAATTAAAATTTTGAAGCTTTTGTTGAGACATGTCTGCAGTTAAAATTTAGCATTAGTAGGAATCATATAAGTTGTCATCAATTTTTATGTTTTTTTTTTTTTAAATCGGTATAATTAAGTACAAGTCGATTATTCTTCACCGTGTACCTGTATGTATTATCGTACGCATCGTTTTTTTATAAGCTAGGTTACCGTTGTAGTGTATAATGAGTAGAAAAACGAGAATGAGACAATACGAAACGGAAAAGGACTTCTAAATTAAAATATTTTATTTAAAATACAAAATGGTTTACGTTCACGGGTTTAACGAACAATTTAATGAGAAATACATTACGCTAAACAACGAGTTATACACTTATAGGAATTTCATGACGAATGTTTCTTCCTTGCGGAACTACGAAAATTATTTCGATCAGTTCTTATTCAACGTCTTAGTATAAAGTATAACGAACAATGAGTAGGTACTTTTGTATTCAAGTTGATCTGACTAAAATTAAAACAAAAAAATAACATAGATTAACGAAAAAAATATTCTTATGTAAAAATGAAGAAGGTTATTTTATCCGTGGAAAATGGGAAGAAAGATAAAAATGATTTCATCGGGGTACTTCAATATGGGTAGGTATGATATTTATTATAAAAGTACAAAATTATTAGGTATTATTTTGGTTTTGAAAAGATTTACTCATCTCATGAAAAGCCGAAAATGGTGTAATAATAAGAAAAATGATTCGGGAATAAATTTGTTTTCATTATTGTAAACAAAAACAGAAGAAGATATGCATTTAATGACATGATTCGAAGTGGTCGCAATATTACTAGGGCATTGATGTGAATATTAATTTTTAATAAATAGGTGCTTATTAGTACGCCCACGAGCGTAGTCTATATTATTAAAATTTGATATCACATGTTGGTTTGATTGTTATCAATTCACGCAGGTATAGGTACGAGTGTACCTATTGAATTTGCTTGTATAAAATGCACCAGTAGAACCGAATAAAATAAAGAAACGTTTCACAGAGATGGATTTCAGAATGATAATAGTTGTCTTGTAAGATTTGGACGCTCCTCCTCAAGTCCTTTGTGAAAAGTAACGCTGTAGAATTTATTAATGTATATCTCTCGATGCCCTGCTCTATGTACGAACGGTCTACATTATGAAGCAACTGTATTCTCGAAGCTTTGCAAAATAAATGAAAAAAAAAATCGTTACAGGTATAATAACGCAAGAAATTTACATTTATTGCTGTCGACTAGTGAACCGATAAAATATTTGTACACGATGATTTTACAAGGCCAATCTGTTATCCGAGAAGAAAAAAATGTACACGTGAACGTAGTAGAAACAATTCAAATGCATTTTGCATACATACGACGAAAAAAATTATATACAGGGGGGAAAATGGTTTAAAGGAAATAAAATTACAACGATATATAATCAACAGTCAATGGTGAACATGCAGGAGGTGGCGGTGGAGTGGGGATCTCTTCTGTGGAAATGGTTTCCGGTAACGAAATCGTCGAACTGCCATCGGCTGTGATTCTAGGTCCCATATTGTCATACTGTGGTCCTGCACGACTCACCATCACCTCGGATTCTTTCAGACGATGCTGAAGACCTCGTCTCGGTAGCGTGGCGAAGTACGAAATGGGATCCGGCGTCATGCCTACGTTCACCTTGCCACCTTTTCGAGCTACGTCGATCAAATCGGGATATCTGGTACCGTCCATATTAGCCGAAGGTTCCTGACCAACCGAAACTGAGATAAAAATATTACCGAATGTGCCGTGTGGTAATATGCTGGTTGAAAATTCCGGTGGCGGAGGAAATACTGATATTGACGGATCGGTTGCGTGGCTTTCTATCGTTATATGGACTGGTTGATCGCGTAACTCTAGCGGTATACTCTGGACTGATTGCTCCATCAACTCCATGTCTGGCTGAGAACCGAATCCTTCGCAGCTACCAGTTTGCCTGTCTGTTGTCGTTATACTTACGTCTAATAATTTTTTATCTTGATCGCTAAAATTAACGCTACCTTTTAGTTTACTTCTTCGTCGACGTTTTTTCAACGTTTGATTTCGCATGTGACATAGAAAGGTAATCATAAGCATAAATAAGACGGATATTGTGGTACCGATCAGGAACGCCGTCGACATAAACCAGTTCTCGTCTTTCTTCATCGTTGTTGCCACCGCTTCTTTAGGTAATATCAGACTAATATTTACCGCAGATTCTCCCCTCAAGTTCACCCCTTTACAAGTATACTCGCCGGCATTGATATCGCTAATATTGTATAGAATTACGATGGACCACTTCTCGCTCTTCTTCTCCGTGTATTTCTCTTCGATATAGAAAAAGCTGTCTTGAATTAACGTATCGTTGTCTAATGTGTAGCTATTGAATACCCACGAAACGTTCGGTTCCGGATCACCGTACACGTTACATTTTAGTGTAACATTACCCCCGGGTGCACCTTGAATGATGCTGTCGCTCGATGTAACGTTCGGAGCACATGCAAATTCAGTAGGGTCGACGTCCTCCCAATGTTTACCTTTGGATATGGTCGGACTGTTGCAAACCAACGGATGCGAATACAGTTTAGACTGAAGTAACCAATTCCGAAAGTTTCTCAGTTCGCAATCGCATTTCCAAGGATTTCCATCGAGTACTAAAGTGTTCAGCTTAGGTACAGGCAAGAAAACAGTTTCTGTTAATCGATTCAGTTTGTTATCGTTCAAATGTAAAGACTCCAAAGCGGGTAAATGTAAAAAAGCATCTCTGTGAACTGATTTTATTTCACAATGTTGAAATTCCAACGTTTTCAAATGCGGCAAATTGGGAAACTGCGAGCTCCTAAGCTCGCTAATTGGATTACCGTTCATGTACAGCGCTCGTAATCGCTCGTTTCCGTTGAACGTGTCTGGATGTAAAGCGGTTATGAAATTATCGCTCAAGTCGATGTCTACCAATATTTTCAGCTCTTTGAACGAGTCTTTGTGGATTTCGTAGACGCCTGCGCTCTTCAAGAATATACGTTGCAGGTGTATCAAGCCGACGCTGCGAAAAGCGTCCTTGGGCAAATTACGAATCTGATTACCCGTTATGTCCAGTACTTGCATGTCGGCGTTCAACTTGTTTGGCACCATTGTGAAACCTGCCCCTCGGCATAAAGCAGTCTTCTTGCCGGATATCCACTTACACTGACAGACTTTCGGGCAGTCGGTCCAGTCTTCGGGTATGGAAGCCACGTACCGCATGAGTAGCATGAGTAACGAAAGGCCAACGAACATCGTCTCTTGACTCGGTGTTGGTCATCTCTTGGCCGGTTTCTTTTTTCCCAGCATCTGTAACGAAAAAAAAACAAACAAACGAATTACCAACTTTTCAACATGAGTAATGAACCAATCACCAAAAAAATTATTAATAAACAACAGGATATTGAAATTTTTGGCCACTCACTATCTACTTGTCTCTTCTACGTGATTTCAAACCCAGTAAAGTATTCGAAGTCGAAATAAGGGGGGGGGGCAGAATCTCAAAACTTTTGAATTTTTGTTAAAGAACTTTTTATTCATTTTTGAAAAATTATCCAACCACCTCTCCAGTATTTTTTTCTATGAGGAATAATGAATAATTTTTTCAATAAGTGAATTTTGGTAGTTTTTGGAGAAATCAATTTGTTAATTTTTTTTGAAAATGCATTTTACATTTTGTTGAAGTACTTGCCAATAATTTTGTAAATTTACTTTAAAAAAAATAACAAAACCTAAAATCGATTTTAGAATTTTTTAAAAACTCATTCGAACAATAATTCTGTAAAATGGATTTTTATACATTTTTTAAGAGGTCAGTTTTAGAATTTTATCGCACGATTAATTTCACCTGAAAAAAAAACAATTATTTTGTGTTTGAAAAATTTTCCGAATAGCGACCCTAATTCTGATGATTAAACCGAAATTTTTTCAATTCAGTGGTATAAGTTCCAACTAAATCCCAAATTTTCAAACCGGTACTGGAATGCAGGTTACCTCTCTCTTTTTTTCGCTCCGACCATATTTCCAGTGTCAGTGTTTGAAAACTGTTTTAAAATCTAGCTTTCACCTTCAATTCATCTCACTCAACCCTAAACGGCACAATAATAAATTTTAAAATAAAGTAATCAAAAATACAGCAAAGAAAAGAAAAACAAATATGTGCCTACTACAATGTAAATGAATCGAATTGGATCAATATCGCTCCCTTCGACAATGAGTGCTAGCACGGTGTAACCTGTTTTTGGGCCACTTTTTTTAGCATTATGCTGACATTGGCCCAAAAACAGACAACATAGTGCTAGCACTTGAAAACGAAGTACCAAGTATAATACTAGTGCGACACTAGCATCTGGCTATCATTTATAACCAAAACCGCTCAGCTAACATGGTGCTAGAATGTGCTAGCGTAATGCTAATCGGACCATTCGGCTTGCATAATGTAGCATTGTGTTAGCATAGCGGTTAACATGTGCTAGCAAAATGGTTAACCTGTGCTAGCATAACTAGAATTGAAATTGTCAAGGGAAAGCTTGCGCAAAATACTACTGCAAGTGGTCTTGATCTGGGAGTTCAGGGGAGTTGGTCG
>JAAOIU010023084.1:0-15998 GCA_018107765.1 Hypogeococcus pungens | reverse complement strand
GTAGACCTGACTGCTGCTTATGACACAGTGAACCATAACCTCCTATGCAGGAAGATCTACGAAATCACACGAGACTATAAATTCACCTCAATTGTCAGGGCCATGCTGAGCAACAGGATGTTTTATGTAGTTCATTGAGGAAAATCAAGCAGGTGGTGGTGACAGCTCAATGGCCTGCCTCAAGGAAGCGTCCTTGCTCCTGGCTTCTTCAACATCTATACCAATGATCAGCCCATTGGAGATCAGACAGAGCATTTCTTGTATGCGGATGACCTGGCTGCGACTGCACAGGGCGAGACTCAATGAGGTGCAGGGCAAGCTGCAGGAGACACTCGATAGGCTGGAAAAATACTATGTGAGCGATGCCCTTATAGTTTGTCACTTTTGAAAGTTTCAACTTTTTTTTTTAATTTGTCAAGTTTCCAAAATTCGTCAACTGTTTAAAATAAATGACAATTTTTTCGAAATTTTCAAATTTTTTAGAATTTCTTCAATATTTAAAATTTTTATATGGTACGTAGTTTTTTCAAGGCGTGAAAAAATTGAAATCCAATTTAGAAAACAAATTTATCATTTTTTTTTCTAATTTTCTTCCAAAAATAACATGAATGAGCCTAAAAAATCATCGTTGGTATACGTTTGAGTTTTTGAAGGAGTTTCAAACGATATTATAAACTTTATGTAAAAGTTTTTTCGGGCCCAAAAATAACAACTCGAAATTCTTTAAAAAAATCAATCTATATTTTGATGGAAATTTTATGCATTATAAAAAAAAAATATTTTGATGGAAATTTTATGCATTATAAAAAAAATATACAAAAGGAAAAAATCATTTTGCAAACCAACCAAGACGATGGAAAAACTTCCAACAAACTTGGCCGCTTATACGGGACTTATAAAATACCCGATGAATTTCATTTAATTCGGATTTTTTGCGCAGAGGTATTTAAACGACTCGAGGGCATACTATTAAGGCAATTTTTCAAATAAACATTTTATCAATCGTAAAATTCGCACTCGTCGTTTAAGTAGATAAGCAACTAATCATAGATGTAGGTATAAAGGGCGTATGCATGCGTATACTAGGTAGAGTTGGTATGCCTACCTACCTACTTACCTACAACAACACACTTGGCACTTAATCATGTTCGTTGACCGCCGCGTTGCATTGGAATGCCTAAATACGAAACTGAACGAGTATGAAAAAAAGCGTAGACAAAGTATGGTGTTAAATCATCAATCCTTTATGCGGTACAAAAAATGGCCTTACACGTAGTACAGAAGGCTACTGAATAAAGAGAAAGAAAATGATGAAGTATTTTTTAAACGAATAATTACCGGGTGATCTTTCGATAAGGTAACGAGACCAATATGAGGTGTAATTTTTCAGCAACGTCAACGCGCCCATTGTAATAAGATTGATGAGATTGGCGATGGTATTCTATGTTTAAAAAAAATTATTTTATTTTCTGTTCGCAGAAACCAGTAGCCGGATTGAATAAAAAAACAACTTGTTGTCTGTGTTGTAAAAGAGGTCCGATAGCGTTACGCTGCCAGCTACTCAGATCTGCATACGTTTGCGGAGAATCGATTAAATTAAAAGCCACTATCGATAATCAAGGCGAAGAAGATGTCAGATTAAAAGTTAGATTGTTTCAGGTATCTTGCTCTAAAATTTACAATCATAATGTTCAAGTCTTCTTCAGGCGGCTTGGTTTAGCGATGCTATCAAATAATATAGTGCGGGGTTGTTCATAAGTAATGTGATTGTTACAGCATGTCGAATATTTCATATTTAGAGGTGTTTTGGGAATGTCGAAAGATATCAATCATTTAATTCTGGAGCTAACCGGCGACATCGTTTCACCTTGTACGCAAATAAAATGGGATTCTGCGGATAGTCTAGTTGTTCCTATTATGCCACCGTCACTGTCCAGTAGCTGTAAATTAATTCATATTAATTACGTTCTTAAAGTAAGTTGCCATTTTAATTAAATAAATATACCACCTTGTAGTTCGACTCAGCGGTGGCTGGCGGATTTATTAAACGAGAGCGAAAACGACCACTACTATCATTTACTCGCCGGGCTCCAGTTTAAGTGGTCCGCTATAACGGGTTAATTTATGCCTAAAAAACTAGCTACTAGCGGAGGTAATTTCCCACCAGCAAACTCTTAGTTACTGGAAATGAATTTTCATTATAAATAATGCAATAAGTATAATCGTGTATTTCAAAAAGGCCTTCTATCTAGTGACGTAACAATCCAGAATATATGAATGCAGATTTCCCAAACTGAGCGACTTTTTTCACTCGCGTGTAATATAAGTTGCCGTCTAGTCTGATAAAATGGACTGGGTTGATACTAAAATGCAAATGCAGAAAGATAAATGATAATGCAGTAATCGATTCAAATTTTTATGTAATCTTCAAATCTGCCACAAATCTGTTTCGAACTTGAAATATTTTCGAATATATTCAATTATTGTCCTCTTTTATAGGTTAGTCTCGAATTTGAAACAAAAAGCGATGATTTACCAATGCACTTTCCTATTACGATCGCAACTGTGCCGTTCAGAATTCCTAATTCGAATACACAACCAAATATATATTACGGTAGTATACCTCTCTCAATACTAGCCCTATATACAAATATTCAAGAAATACGAATTTTTGTGCAATATCAATTTATTTATTTTTTTCTTACAGATGTAGCTTCAGAACACGCCGAAGGTGGAATGTACATAGCCCCTGAATTTCTACTCGGTCAAGTGTACGATGGTGCGAATCCAGAAACGATTGTATTATATCGTCCTGTTTATGTGGCTGTTCGTAAAACCACTCAAGACGAAGCCAAAGCTGGTGGTTCCTCGACTCCAAAGTCGCAATGAGTCTTGAAAACTCATGATGAAAAAATATCAGTATTTTCGACGAATATATACGATTTGAAGTTTGACTCGTGATATCAATCTCCATTTTGGACTTTTCAACCTCACAATTTTTGTGTAATACAAACGAAATCTTATAGGTATTAGTACAATAACATTTTGTTGCATATTTTTTCTAAATTATTTTTAATTGTTATCTTTTTAATAAAATGATCTCTTTTTATCACCAAATAAACTGAATAGAGTGCACGTGTTTTTAAGTGCGTAATTTTTGTTTCAATGTTTCGTCTTTTTAGTTTTTTTAATACCTATTTTTAAAAAATATGTCGAAAATTTTTCGAGTACTCGCAGAGTCGCAACTGAATTTATTATCTTTTTTACTCGCTGAAGCCTATTTTATGGATAAAATATACTATAGGCCCCTACTAAAACACAAGACACAAATACCTATATTAATATGTGACGCTTCATTAGCGGATATCGTGGAAGAAAAATGCAGTGTTTTGCGCGATTTTTTTCTTATTCTTGTATTTACGTAATGTGGATTGTTTTATATGCTCAAATTTATTTTAAAATTTTACTAACGTTGTGAAGTACCTAGATTTTGTTTGTTACGAATATGTTATTGTAGCTAAACTTTTGACTACAATTTTTTATTTTGTTTGTTCTTTATTCATAGATATTTTTTCAATTTTTACGCATTGTTTTTCAACTGACGTTGCGGGATTTTCTAATAAACGTGTGAATTTGACTATAGGAGCGGCGAAGGACAAACATTCATAATTTACTATGTTATTTTAGAACTATGTGTAGACGTTGATATTAGTTTGCGGGTTATTTGTGTTTTAATAAATGTGACTTCGAAGTCGATTATCACGCGGACTCTGAGTTGTTTTTTCTGACGACTTTTAAATTTTCGACTTATACAAAAATAAAGTTTTGAAAATTTTCTGGTTTTATGGAAGTGATTTGATCATTTTAAAACATTATCCACGGAAGCAACTAATACGCTTAAACAACCAGGAAGCAGGACTACAAGAGTAAGGAAAAAAACTTTGAAAGCAATCAGATTAATCCTAAAGAGAATAGCTGCATATGCAGCCTGACCCGTTGCGTCGGGTAGACATGAAACAATGGTTAACTTGATAAAAGTAATCAATACCATGAAATCGAAAGAAAATCATGCGCGAATCATGAAAATCTATTTATAAATTTTCGAAGAAACATACGAGTAAATCAATTACATAACATACATTTTTAAAAAAGTACATACCAAAAAATAAATTGCAACCTATAATTACGATTCAAAAACCGAATTCTCTCAAATAACACATACATTTAAGAAGATTAGATTCGTAGGAATGCGAATATCAGTAATAACAGCAAATAGCGAATGCAGATTCGTCAATAAATTACTGATATTTTCGATAGTGTTTTTTTGAAGCGAATCAACGTGTTAAACATAACTGAATGATCAAATAGGATTAAATCAACTTACTTCAGGTGTACTCTTTTCTTCATCTCCTAAATTGCTCTATCAATTTTCGTCATTCGTTCGTTCGCTTCGGCTTTCGGCGCGCTGAGCTTCCTTCAGTTGCTCCTAAAAAAATCACAATTTCTAAATTATAATTTTTACAATTGAATCAAATCGGCATGGACACTTCAATAAAAATAATATCCAAAATCATGTCTTCACTTCAAAACATCGCACACTCGCCAAGAATACAACGATCATGATAACCCAACCATGACCACTATGAAGACATAAATAACATTCAACCGACCTTAATATGTTCTTTATTTCTTTGATTGTTTTTGGTCCAAGAAAACATAAATTGCCTAAAATTAACAACCGAAATTAATCAAATTTGAAAAACAAGGATCGCAAATTTATTTTGGTATTATACAACGCTTGTTGTAGAACGATTACAGCGCTTTCTGCGAGCAACAGTCCTACTATAAATTTTCTGAACACGAATACGCTTGGCTTTTCCGTATATCCAAGTAACTTATTCATTATTCACAACAAGTTTACAAAAAGCATAAATTAATAATCACCAAAGATAACTATTTGTTTTTAAATTTTTTTGTTACCTTATTTCAGTGTTTAATCGTAATTTTATTTGAAAAAGTTACCTTAGGAATAATAACACTTGAAAATGAAGTTACGGTGACCACTATTGGGCTAATTATTATTCATTATAAAAACTCAAATTGTGTTTGGTAAGTGCCCCAAATTTGCCTATTTCCGTTTAGGTACTTATCTAATTTTCACTACAGCGATAATCATATTTTAAATTGAATTTCAGAATATTTAACTCAATTTTTGATTTACCATGGACGAAGATACGGAATGTTTGAAACGCTCATTTGTAGATGATACCCCCGGTGACGTACAGAATTGTAAGAAGAGGAAAGTTGACCTCGTCGCGTCGTTTTCAAAATCCGAAAAATCGGATGAAGATGAAACGAAACCTGTATCGAGTATTTTTTCACTATCTGACGATGTCCTATTAATTTTACTATCGTATTTAAATTCTTCAGATTTGTTTCATCTTGGTCGGTGAGTAGATACGAATTTTTCATTTGTTGTTGTTTGCTGTAACATTTGCGTGTTTTTTTAATGGTATTTTAACAGATGCGATGCCCGTTTATTTAACATATGCGGCGATAAATCATTATGGAATAAAGTTAACGCTAACTGTGATGGGTGTCGTCCCTCGCATAACGAACAGGCTAAATTTTTCCATTCGGCTACTACTTATGTACGTTTCGTGAAGACAAAAAGCAATGATAACGATACAGTGGATACGTGTTTTAAAGATGATTTTTTTCATCGTCTCAATAGCTACGCTCCGAATTTAAAATCGTTGGTGATTGAAAATCACATTCTATGTTCTCCTGCGGTAAGTTTGAAATGCCTGTTTTATCGTGAAGAGTGTAGGTAAAGTGTAGGAAACTAACCTTTTGATTTTATTGTTTTAGTTTAGTTTGGAAAATTTTCCTCATACGATCACTGAGCTAAGATTATCAAAGGTTGAATTACTACATTCCGATCATGAGGAGAAGAGCAATTTGTTCTCAAATATCAGTGCAATGCTTCCTAATTTAGAGGTAATTAAATCAACTTTAAAGCTAGCTCATCCGTGGAAGTACAGATTATTGGCAATTGTGTAATTTGTTTTTCTGTGTAGATTGTTGATGCGTCGTATTGTCAGTGGTTCAACGCTCATGCTCTCCTTGCCTTGGGAAAATGTAATCATCTAAAAGAACTACGAATCGCCGGATGTCGTAATTTAAAAGATTTTATTCCGTATGCTAGCATAGCTACGACTTTGGGATTCCAACAGTTGCACGTATGTGTTTGTTTTTCTGATTGTCTGTTTACGGTATAAGTATTTTTTATTCATCTGTGAGATTTTTTTTTCAACAGACTTTAGACCTGCGTCATACTGCTATCGTTGATAGAGAAATCGCATGTTTTAATAAAACCAAATCTCTCAAACACATATACTTGGAGAAACCCAGCGATATACAGTATCGCGCACATGATGAATCTGTTACTGACATTTGTACCACATCCTTTTGTATGCGCAGCTGCCAAAATAATCACTCTCGTGATACAGTTATCATAGCTCCAATTCCTAAGGACGGGGGCTCTTTTACGGATTACACATTGGAGACATTGGTTGTTCGCAATTATCCTGGCATCACCGACATTACCCTAAAACACGCTCAAAAGTGTCTAAAATCTTTGAAGTATTTGGACGTGACAGGATCTACCTGTACTGCTCAGCAAGCATCTGTTTTTAAACAAAATCGACCCGAAGTGGAACTTATTTTTGACGGAATTGCATTAGAAGCCTGAGCTTATACAAGATTTTAATCATTTTCTTTCTTTTGTAAATTATTCTTCACTTCAGTATCGTTTATTTTTGTATTTTATGCATTTTTTAAAAAGTTGATTATCATGTGAATTAGTATGTGTGTAATGTGTATCTGTACTTCTGTAGTTCCCCTGTAAGAAAATTATTTTCATATTTTTATTATTGACGCTATTCTAGTTTGTAGTTGTTGCTATATATTTTTTTTTATGATGGAGTTTTCAGAAATATGTTAGACTTCGTTTGTTTGCGTTTTTTTCTTTTTTTCATGTTCCTTCTTATAACAACGACTATATAGTACAATTACTGCCAATTTTTTCTTTTCTCATTGCTGAAATAAATTGTACATTTTGTTGATGACGTGCCTCGGTATTTGTATTTCTAATTTTCTATCTCTACATTTGTGTTAAAGGTTGAAGGTTATGGAAATTGATTTTGGGAGATTTTTTTTGTTTTTTTTTTTTGAAAAATCTACGTTTGAATAACAAAAAATTGAAATTTGTTTTTGAACCGATGAAACGTCACCAAAAAATTTCAAATCAAAATCGAAAAAAAATTTTCCTGTTGGATTTTTTAACATTGCGCTTTTAGTGGACGCTGATTGGTTGCCTCACTGTCACATGACAGAGTTCGGAGCCCGGCTTATCACATACAACGAAAACAGAATTGCTGTCGTGAAAACCTGACGTGTGTTTTTACTAATTATTTACTATTTAGTCAAGTTTTATATAATTGTGTAAAGAATTCAACAATCATGATCCAAGGAATGATGGAAGAAATCAAACGAATGAACAAAAGACAGGTAAAACTAACACGCTTGAAAAAATTGAATTTTCATCAAGACACCGCTTTGTAATTCCAGTCAGTTAAATTCGAAATTTTTACTTCTTTTGCAGTTCATTTACCAAGTGCTGAGCTTTGGTATGATCGTTTCGTCAGCGCTAATGCTATGGAAAGGTTTAATGGTACTGACCGGTAGTGAAAGTCCAATCGTAGTAGTACTCAGGTAAGTTCACGTATGAATAAATATTATCCCTAGAGAATCCGGGTGTTGATCATGTACTTTTTCCCGTTTAGTGGTAGTATGGAACCTGCATTCCACAGGGGAGATTTACTGTTCTTGGCAAACGATCGAGAACAACCAATTCGAGCTGGGGATATCGTTGTATTCAAAATAGAAGGACGAGATATACCAATTGTGCATCGAGTTTTGAAAATACACGAAAAGTACTCTATCGTTTATTTCGCATAATTTAAGTCAAAACTAGACCTTAAGTACAGGTTGTTGTGTTGACAGGAGTAACGGAACGATCAAGTTTTTAACTAAGGGAGACAACAACAGCGTCGACGACAGAGGGTTGTATGCGCCTGGTCAACAGTGGCTTACGAAAGACGATGTGGTTGGACGAGCTCATGGTTTTCTGCCTCATATCGGTTTAGTTACCATATACATGAACGAATATCCGAAAATTAAAGCAAGTTTTTTAATTCTATATCATCCCGCGTTACTTAAATATATGGTGAAATATTAACGAATATTTTCTATTTTTTTTTTTAGTACGCAGTATTGGCCTGTTTAGGAATTTACGTTCTTCTTCATCGAGAATAAAACTCAATTGGTTAGAAACAGTGTTTGAAAACGAAAAGGAATTTTATACTCTGTGCTTTCCACATATTTTGTTATCGCAAGTCGAGCTATTAAGTCTGTCTGATCAGTTTCGAGCTGTCCATCAAAAACACAATAAATTCGTATAAAGTCGTGTTATAAATTAAAAGTTTCCGAAATTTTGGAAACGTGGCGTTTTTGTGNTTTGAATATTGTACGTGGACGTACCGAAGTCTCGAATGGATTAGACAGATTTTAAATTGTAAATACGCGAATTTAGGGATATTGTATTTTGTAATATTTCTTTGATTGGTAAGTAGTTGGTTAATTTATTTTACATTCATTCTTAAGGATGATTTCTTCTTTTTTTGTAAAATTCTTTACATACCTCTCATTTGTGTTAAAATCTTGTTTGTACTTTAATTAAAATTCTTTGATTCGAAAAATGATGGGTTCATTTAATATTTTTTATGTACCTACTTTATTTTTGTTTACCAAGTCGCCCACTACGTAAATGATCACATTAAATTTTTTTATTAAGTAATAATTTATTAGAACTGTCGAAAATATACATGAATAAAATCGGCGAAAACATTCGTAAAAGTACTCGATCAAAATAAAAACTTACACAAAATGCAAATACAACGGTTACTTCGTGGATACCATGAAAGTGGGTAATGCATAAATACAACAGGTAATAATCTGGCCGAATTCTGTGTAAAACCGCATCTGTATTAAAATTCACGTCATTATGCACCGATGTTTAAAAAAAAAAAAAAAGAATAAATATCGATTACTCAGCTATGGCTATGTTCTCATAATACATACAATACAATGATAACGTTATGCAGTACTTTTATAAATTAAAAAAAAAAAGAAGTAATAATAAAAAATAAACAAAATAACGTTTGTTTTCTCAAAACTGAAAAAAAAATTGTAATAAAATGAAAGAAATTAATATAAATAATACGATACATAAAAACCCGATATTAAATGTATAAATAAATAATCGTTAATGTACACAATGAAGTAGTAACAAATTTACAACGAGAGAGGTCGTTCATCTGGCAATGGATTGCACGGAGATACTACACAAAATGAGGAGAGGAAATAAATATTAAGTTACCCTGAAACTATGTCATGGGTATAAGCCTACTGATGAAATTATACCACTGGTATAGTAAAAAGGAACGAAAGAGGGAAAACGTTCAACACAACTGGACAATGGTATCGACTTTTTGATTCGTAACCCTTTTCTATTACAAAACGCAAGATGAAAACCAGTTAAAGAAAAAAAAAACATTCAACTAGGATGATATACAAATTCAAAATTTACAAAATAACTAAATTGGTAACGGCACAGCTTAAACGCGAATTCAATCGCCATAAACTATGAAAAATTGCAACGAAATAAAAATGAGAAAAAAATACTTGTAATAACTAGGCCTATTTTAGAAAAACCACATCACACGATACAAATAGTAATTCATTAAGAGCACGCGTCTTTTCAAAAGATAACCGCGCCGACAAACCAGAAGGCGGAAATTAAATATTTCTATTGTATATCTAGGTATGTTGTTTGTTAAATTATCTCGTATATACAATACGACTCTCAATCGTCGTTAGTGGGAGAAATGGCATCGTCATCTTCTGGTCTGTTCTCTTCACTGGGAGAAGAAATGGGATCGAAACGAGGCGGTTCGGAGCCTTTTGGGCCGCCTTCCATGGCCACCAGATGTGACGGTCCGTGATGAACTTGTGACGAATTTCTTTGCAATTTTTCGCCCTTACGCCAGAGCGTGATTTCCTGTAGTTATGAAATATACATCGTCAGCGTTATCTTATCTATAACATTAAACGCGAGATCATGTATGTAAAATATTAACGTACTTGTTGCTTAAAATATCGCCTGTCTTCTTCGTCCATTAGGACTAAATTCAAATAGTATTTTACGGAAAACTTTTTATTTATATCGCGCATTGTCGGACTCAACTCGTAACCTGCCAAGAATACACGAATCGGTATACTTTCTCCACGCACCGGAGCGCCATCCATTATTTCGTATTTAGCAATGGTTTCGTTTTCGGTGAACATATTCGGACCTGTGATAGAATAGGTAATTAGTAAATAAAAATATTAACCAATCGATTGTCAGTCTAGGAACAAACCAGAGCCTGTTGTTTCTCTCTTGATAATGGCGATCTCCATATGCTTGATTTTTATTCGCACCAGTAAGAAGTATATTTTACCAACGATCACATCTCTTAAATGATATCTATCGAAAATAATACGCCTTAGTGAAACAATAAACATCATAGAACGGATCAATTACTACCACATACTTGCACTTATTGTATTCGAACTCGATATGTAGACATTCCTCAATGCCCACTTCCATTTTGATACTGTTATTCATCTCTGGATATGATGACAGCGTATGTACAATAATATCAATCTCTTTTATAATGTCTGAGATTCGTCGCACGATGGTAACACGTAAAAAGTACCTAAAAATCAAACCGAATCTCAAACAGATGTTCGTACACAAATAAATTACCGATGCGATGAAACACCAACCTTAACCGAACATTAGCACCGGTATACGATTCGTATGGTTTTTCAACATTTATGAATTCGAAATTGTAACACGAACTGTGTTGATTAAGTTCCCCAGGTTTAGCCAACTCTTTAACCAACGATACGAATTCGTGATGATTACCTCGATCGTAATACAGTTCAATTTGCCCGATGAATTCTATTTTAATACCTTGGTGTTCGAGTTTACTTCCTGGTTTTTTCAGTACTATGATGACCTGAAAAGTAAACAACACTTGATTCTAATGAACGTTTCAAAGGGAAGGCGCTTGAAAGTTGAACTAACGGATCTACCTTTCCACTGACAGTTTCGCCATCGTAATATAACAAGTGTTTCTCTTTTCTGCCGTCTTCGGCTTTAATTTCGGCATATTTTCGAGTATCACGACCGTCTAATACGACGTCAATATCGGCACTCTGGCCAAAGCCGAAAAAGCTCTGAAATAAGTATTGAAAAACTAAGCCAATTTGTGATCAACTGAGCAGAAAATACAACGCGCGAATTTAGTCGCAAATAAGCGATGTATAATTAATATGAAATACGCCCATATAACACATCATTATAGCAAGTTAAACTAGATTATGTAATGCGTATTACCATGTTTTTTCGTTAGTGTGTCGCTCCTGTGATAAACTGTAATCAGAGGAACCTCACCATTGTAATTAAGCGACGTCGCGATTATCAAGCACTCATCGTCGTAGCACCGTGAAAAGCAAATTAATCAACAATAAATTATATTATCTAACCGATGGAGTTCAGTACAACTAGAACAGAAACACCAGTAAATAGAAAACAACAGAAATAGATAATTTCTAAATTACTCTTGTTCTACACCAAAATAAATAGTTGTTGCAGGCAGCATTTTTTTTATTCGTGTTTAACCCTTGGACGTAAGTTATTCGGGTTTTCTATCTTTTTATGCCTAGGCCTAGTTCAAATTCAAAAAATTTCAAAAACAGAGTTTATTGGTTTATTCTCTTTATTCTTTCTTCATACATTTAAAATTTAAATCAAGCAGCGCTTTCACTGAACAAAATTCTAACTACAGCTTTGCAAAAGCGAAAGCCAGTGGCGGCCAACGGAAACGAAAACCAAAACACCTGTTATCAGATCAGGACAACGGTTCGTTCAGCAATAGGTAGTTCGTCAGCTGAGCTTCAGTTCTTCAGTTGTCATCAATTGAAAAAAATTTTCTCTACTATGCGTTTTTAAGAAGTTGAGAAATGTAGAAAATTTCAAGATTAATATAAGATAGTCCTTAAGAGACCTACAAATTTTCTCTCTCGTGCGTGTGTTTGACTTTGAAATTTTACGAGTTTAAACAATCAATATGAACGTTTCTGTGAGTACCCTAGTGCATCTATGAAATTTAGGTTACACCTGTTTTGTTGCTCGTTTTGAAATTATTTCTATAATATATGTGATGATTTTTTTCACAGTCTAGTCAGCCTTCCTCCAGTAATGCTACCAGTAGTTCCACTCAGGAGTTGTCTATAAGAGTGCCCAAGTAGGTATTATCTTCGTTAATGAATCTCTTTATTGCA
The DNA here is from genome assembly GCA_018107765.1 of Hypogeococcus pungens. Taxonomy (NCBI): domain Eukaryota; kingdom Metazoa; phylum Arthropoda; class Insecta; order Hemiptera; family Pseudococcidae; genus Hypogeococcus; species Hypogeococcus pungens. The sequence continues at coordinate 3,482 of JAAOIU010023084.1, read as the reverse complement.
TCATGACGCTAATGCTACTTTTTTGAAAAAAGAAATCAAAAAAAGAAGTTCAACATTATGCGCTTCAACGGTAATCTGAATGTAGACTTCTCAGAATGGAGACAGGTCAAAATGGAGCGTGAAAATAATCGAGGGGAGAAACACGTCACTGAAGAAATGCCAAAGTCCGCTTTTTATACGTTCTACTCTTATTGTGTTTATTGTAAAATCATCACAAATAACCTTTTCAATTAGATATGGAGCTGGTAGTGAATTTAGACGTGAAGAAAAAGAAGAAGCCAGGAAGAAGAAGTTTGGCTACACTTCTAAAAGTTATAACCCTGACGACCAACCGTGGATATTGAAATGTGGCGGAAAAAATGGCAAAAAGTATGTACAAATTCAGTTAAATAGTGATACTGCAATCATGTAATCAATTTTATAATTTGCTTTTCTACAATAATTTATGTAGGTTTCGTGGTATAAGAGAAGGGGGAGTTTCAGAAAACGTAGCGTATTACGTTTTCACTCAAGGAAACGATGGATCCATCGAAGCGTATCCCGTCTCAGAATGGTATAATTTTCAGCCTATTCAAAGATTTAAAGCATTATCTGCCGAAGAAGCTGAACAAGAATTTGGAAAGTTCGTAATCTTTTTTCGAAAAATGTCTATTACCAAGAGCAACAATAATAATTAATCGAGCTTTCAGGAGAAACCGTAGTTTGAATTATTTCTCATTAATGATGCGGAAAAAATTCCGTAAAGATGAAGAAGATGAAATGGATGAAGAGGGAAGTACTAAAAAACACAAAAGCAGAGGTAACAAATAATTTGATTAGAATCGTGGTTTTGAACTTTTGCCATAATCGTGTTCATTATACGTATTTTCATTGTAGATTTTAAAATTTCCGATATCGACGACTGGGTTGATTCGGACGATGATGACGATAACGATAGCGAAGATGATGATTCTGAGAATAAAGAAAGCAAGAAAAAAAAAAGTATGTTTCAAGTATGTTTTCGTTACCCTCTGATTTGGTTCAACTTTTTCTACAAATTATTTCACTATCGCAGAAGTAACAGCTAAAAAGAAAGTCTCGCAAAAGAAGAAAAATAATTCGGACGAATCTGCCGGCGAAGAAAGCGACGATGGCGATGAAGAGGGACGAGAATTAGATTACATTTCGGATTCGTCTGAAGAGTTAGTTTCCTCTCTCAAAACACAGTATCGGCAACGATGTCACTTTCAAGTCAAATTTAATTTTTAGCATTTCCGATCACGAAGCGAAAATCGACAAAGAAATGAAAGGAGTATCGGACGAAAGTGCTCTACGTAAATTACTGACTTCTGACGAAGACGAAGAGGAAGAGGAAGAGGCCAAAAAAAGCGGCGAAGAAGGCAATAAAAGCGACCAGGAAGAACCATCAGTTGCCGAAGAAGCGCCTCAAGCTTCGACGAGTGCCAAAAGGAAACGTAAAAGGGAATCCACTCAACCGAAATCTGGCTCCAGTGAAGCTCCTATTAAAACTGAAGGTAAAACCGGCTGCTGAAGAAAGTTCATTTCATGTTTATCATAAAATTCTCATTTCAATTCGCTCGTTTTTTCAGATACGTCTTCAGATTTCAGTGCGGATAGTTCTGATTCAGATGGAGAAAAGAAGAAGAAATGTGAAACTTCGTTTGAAAAAGCTCAGGCTTCATTGTAAGTATTTTTCCATAGAATTCAAACCAACGAAGATGAAAAATCGATGTTATATTTATTCGCCTTCATTTTTAGAAACGATTCGTTGAATGGAATAGAACAGCCTGCCAAGAAAGTACGTTTGGAACATTCTAACGAGCTAGGTATTTCTGAAGAAGCAGTCCGAAGATATTTGTCGAGGAAACCAATGACGACGACGGAACTTCTACAAAAATTTAAAAAGCCGAAAACCACGCTGAGTTCGAGTGAATTAGTTAATGTCATGACTCAAATATTGAAGAAAATTAATCCCATTACCCAAACGATCAAAAATAAAATGTATCTATCTCTGAAACCAGAGAACACCAAACCGAAAGCGTGAATTTTCCTGTCGATGCAATATTTTTTTGAAGTTCATAACATTGTTTAATTTTTTCCTCGTGATTCAAATTAATTTTATTATTTTTTTTTCTATTGTAATTACAATATATTTTCAATCGTTGTTAGACTTGTTACGAGCAACGTATTAATGTTTTTTCTTTCGAATTCGTCCGATCATCTCAAAAGACTATTAATGCTCAATGATCGTCATAAATGATAATACAAAAATCTTCCTAGTAATTTACTTACGAAAATAAAAGCGATATAAAAACAAAATTTACAAACTATAATTCACTGGACATAAATAAAGGAAGATCTTAAGAAGTCATTTGACGAGTGGAATAATACTCGAAGCCTATCTTTACCAAATACTGGAACGTCTTATTATGTCTCAACTCTCCCAGGTCTTCGGATTCGATTATTTTCTCTAGTTCGTCTGGTGATAACTTTAAAACCCGAGAATCTTGCAAAAGAGAAAAAATAAGGTCAGCGATGGAGATACATACATTTGATATGAGAAAGATCAAACCAACGTACCTTTCTCCAAACTAAAGCTGATGATTTTGAAAAATAAAAAATTATGAATATATTCGATCGGATCATTCGTATCAATTTCTTCTTCGGGCCAATTATTTCTCAAAATAGCTTTACACCACAACTCGTGTCTGTTTAAGGAAAAAATAAAAAATACATTAAAAAGAACAGAAGTCGAACACTAATAAATGTGAGTATCTTTAATAACGAACCTCAAATCTCTTTTCTCAATTTCATCATCGACAAAATGAAGCAAATCTAAAGCTTTAATGAAATCCAGTTCTGAGGCCGATGAGTTTTCATCACAAATGTAGAACTGCACGGAGGAAAAATTCCAAATGAATCCAAAAAATACGAATAAAAATTACCAACTAGATAATTAGTGAACTTACTCTGATCAATTCCGCAGGTAAAAACACTCTCACCGTATCGAAATCGTAACCAAACGCAGACAAGACGACTTCTGGTAATTCTTCTTGGTATCCAATGAGAGCCAATTCTTTATTAACTTTTTCCATTACGTTAGGGTCGTTGTTGGAAGAAGCTAATAAAGCTAGTTTACCCATCGTTAGCATACTCTGCAACACAGGTTTACAAAGTATTAGGGGTAGGATTTGTATTATACTGCATATCATTGTTCCTTATGTGATTCGTGCATTTCTAAAACGAATTCCAAAACTTTATAGCGCATATTTTCGCATATTTTGCTTAAAATGCATATAAATGCATATATTTGCTAAAAAATGACGATTAACTACATAATTGGATCATATTTCAAGTCGAAAGAGCATATTTCAAGAAAAATATTACAAAAATTGGCTAAAAACTTATAAAGCTTAATGACTGATTTGTTGTCACCCGTTCCATTGATATAAATATGATAAAATTGTTCAATTTTTTAAAAC
>JAAOIU010023035.1:0-10083 GCA_018107765.1 Hypogeococcus pungens | reverse complement strand
CCCCCCCCCCGCATCTAGGAAACGGCCTGATTTTTTCATGACGGATGCTGAGGAGCATTAATGAAAAATTGCAGAATTTTAAAAATTTGACAAGTATTAAAAATTCAAAAAAAAATTGATAAATTTTAAGAAATTGCCAAATCTTAAGAAGTCAATATTTGGGAAGTTGCTCAAGTTTGAAAAATGGCTCAATTTAAAAAAAAATGTAAAATTTTGAAATTTATGAAATTATGAAAATTTTTCAAATGATAAAAAGTTGATACATTTCCAGAAAATCCATGTTTAGGAGATTCTTAAATTTGGAAAAATTGTAAAATTTCGAAATTCGCCCAATTCCTAGAAATCGTCAAGTTTTGAAAAGTCGTCAAACTTTGGCAAATCAACAAATCATAAAATTGAAACAAGAATTTGAAAAGAAGATTTTTTTGAAGAATTAGACTTTTTATGAGACAAAAAACCTGCAAAAAAAAAAAATTGTAAAAAATCTACTGATTGACAAAAAATCACTTAGATGAAGAAATTTGAAGTTGCAAGAAAATTAAAAAATCAAAAAAAGTGAATAGTTTAAACATTGAATTTACCTGACAAGAATTAAAAATCTAAAAAATTGTTAACTTTTTGGTTATGAAAATTAAAAAAAAAAAAAGTTACATGTTCTGAGAAAATTTGGGCTTTGAAGAAAAATGTTTAATTTTCCTTTTTTTTTATTTTTTATTTTTGAAAACTTTCTTCAGTTTAACTTCTTTTCCAATTTTTTAAAAATCGAACATTTAAAAAAAATTTAAGAACTTTAAATTCAATTTTTTTGATTTTTGTAAATTTCTAAAACTGAATTTTTGAAAAAAAAAATTGAAATTGAAATGAATTTTTTTTATTCAAAAATCATACTCAAGTAATATACGTATACCTAATTACCTACCTACTCTTGAAAAGTGATTGAAAAAAAAAAAAACAACACATTTTCATAGATAGATTGATATTTTTTTTAAATTTGATATTTCAAAAAAGTTCATATTTTGTCATTTTCACCCTCTCTTCTCAACCAGATAAGCACGCATTGCTCTTTGTTCGTGCAACAAGCGCACTATGGTCGTTATCCAACTCGATAAATTCTAATTGAAACACATAGTACGATTTTTGGTCGAATTAACCTTGCGAAGATTATATGTAATCGCATCAACATTCGTTCTAACACGGCCAGTTATTTACGTACTGAAAGGGTTAAAACGTTGATGGGCGGGTGGCGGGGTACAATATGCCAGGTACATCGACACACATTTTGCGCTAAAATCGTAACAATACTATTACAACCAGCGCCACTACATTCGTTGGCGCATCGGCTGCTGTGTGTGTGTGTAAATGTTAGTCTGTACCTACGACTAGGATGACTCTAACGAGAGAGTCGAGATGCGCCGAACGAAGGGTAGAAGCACGCATTAAAAACTCATTAGAAATTAACGATACGTTGTTAGAAGCGCCTTTCGTCGTCTTTTAACGTTTCCTTTTATCTCTATCCCTTCGCTGGTGCTTCTCGCTCCAAGTGAAAACGAAACGCGAAGGAGAAGTGACTCGAGGAGAAAGATTGTATACGTACGGTACGTGCTGAGCTTTTTACCAACGTGCAGCATTGACGCTTATTTCGCTTAATTAAAGTATACGCGCGAGTACATGCCGCTCTATGTACCGGTCTTGCGGTACTGTATCTGGCGTTAATTTAATTCTACAGCTACTACATTCGATATAGAATTAATGCTGCGGTGGGTATACGTATACAATGGACGTGTCGACCATCGTCGTCATGTTGAACCGAGACGAGAAAAGCTTTCGCTGCGAGAATCGCAACTTTGTGGTGCACTTAACAAAAAAATACGTAAATACTGATGGTGTTCGGCTACGAAGTATCTGGAGAAGCTTTTAAAAGAAAAGGTGATATATTTATGGTGTTATTTTTCTCCCCTCCTCTTATCCTCTCCTCCCTGTACCGTTTACTTTTCGAAAATGCCTCGTTTAGTAAGTTTACCTTTGCGAGCGGTGCTCGTTTTCAAATTACCGGTAATTTACGGTCATTTCGTGTAAGTTTTTGCGGAGGTTTGGAGCTGTCCAGTTTTTATTGAAAGATATGAAGGGTTTGGAGGAAAACGCGAAGAGCAGATAAGATAGAAAAAACTTAGAAAACAGAAGTTACATTTTGGAAACCGTCGAATCTCCAGAAAAATAACCCTTCCCCCCCAATAATAATAATAATAATAATTCGAAAATAAAATTCGTAAACGTACGAAGAGGAAAAGCTGAATCTCGATGGATAATTTTCGTATGTTTTTCGTGCAAAGTTTTCTCCAATTTCAGCGAAGTGAGAAAAATTCCCAAAAAAGCATATCACGTACCTACCATACACTGACATAGTACCAGAATACGATAGTAGGCCCTAGTCATTAATCTTATTCATAAATTTGCTCGAGGTATAGTATAAATCTATCTACCTACTCATACGAAACGAGTGCACATGTGAAAAGAAGCCCCATACACGGACGTACATATCTGAGACGAAAAGAAGAATGGCTAAATAAATTCGAAAAGAATGTTGTTTTTTCATACAGTTTCCACGTTTTTGGGTCGAATTCGCTTTCAAAGGACTCGTGACGTCCCGTTCAAGTTTCGTAGGTACATGAAAATGTGAGCTCTTTTTTTTTGACAAAGTATTCGTATTTATAAGAAAATTACCATTTGAAAGCGACAGCGTCTTCCTTACAGTATGATACGACGCAAGTATTAAGACGAAAGAAACTGAACTCGAGTTACAACTCTCTACAAAGGAAAACTACGAAAAGAAAACGTGGCTCGTGCTCGATTCGCGTGCAATAAAAATAACCAATTAAAGATTCACCACCTTGTTTTTGCACCATTCTTCTGGGTCGTCTTTGAAAAAGATTTTCACCGTACAAGAGGATGGGGATGCGAAAAAAATGTCCAATTCCTTCGCGAGCTAATTAATTATCGATGGAAGAATTTTTCGAGGGGTGAGAGGGAGAGAGGAAAGGTGAGAGATGCGGTGCAGGAAGGGGATACGGCTCGAAAGTTCGAATTTTGTACACGCTTTGGAAGAGATGAGACGTCAATGACGAGTTAATTGCGTGTGTTTGACGTTTGTGGGCCTGGTGGCCTTGCAACACGCGTAAGAGGGCAGTTAGAGGCAAAGGGGGTACTTAATGAGGCGAATTTATCGAGAGAACAAAGTTGCCAAAATATTACCCCGTGATTTATGACTGTGATATGCGTTGACAGCGAAGAAGTGGAATTCAGTATTCGATGTGGGATGTGACAGAGGAGCGGAGAGTGTGTATCTTGAAAAGCGTATGCATTGTAATTAGAGCTTTTGTGTTTGGTATATGAAGAGAAGAAGAAGGAAGTGGAAAGTCGCTATTTTGAGATCGAAGAAAAGAAAAATAGAAAATCCGACTTCTGGAAAAGGTAAACGAACACCGAATTCAGAGGTGGTGAAAAATCATCAAGTTATTCATTATTCAGAAAGATTCGAATTTTTTCATAAATATGAAATTGTATTTATTTTTTGTCATTTTTAATTTCATTTTTGAAATCATTCTTATCATTCTTCTGTTGGTATCAGATCCCTTGGTAATTTATTTTGTCATTCTTATTTTTTAAAATCATTTTTATAATCTAGTCAATGATTTTAATTTTTAATCAAATTGACTGTTTTTGTGGTAACAAGTTCTCATTTTCATTTTCATTGCAATTTTGGTTTCATCATTTTTATTTTCATTCACTTATGCAACCTATTTTGTTATTCTTCTTTTTGTTCTTGTTGAAATTTTGCTTTTCATTTTTGTTTTCGTTTTACTTGCTCATTTGCTTGAAGACTGAAGTCTGTTATTTTAATTTTAATGTCATCTTTAACCATTCTTCATTGTCATTCTTATTTTCAGTTCTATTTTTGAAGTGAAGTTATTTGTTCTAATAATTTTCATTTTATGTGGTCATTTCGGAGCCATTCTCATTTTTACACTGTCATTCTAATTTTGTTTTTGTTGTTTAGCTTTTCCCTCCCCTGAAATGATCACACTGTCATTCTTGTTTTCATAATATTCCCAAAATATACTTAACTGAGCATTTTAATTTTCATTCTATACTTATGTTAGTAATTTTTTTGAGTCTGTCTTATTTTGAATTTTCCTCGTAAAACAACGATTTGCCATTTTAAATTCAATGTTTCATTCTTGTTCTACCCGTATACTTTTGTCGTCATTTTTATTTTTCACGGCCCTCGATAAGTCATTCTTATTTTTGATTTTTTATTTGGTTTGTCATTTGTGTTTTCATTCTTCTTGAAGTTGTGATTGTTTTAATCTACAGTCTTGCAATCATTTTCATTTTCACCTCTCACCACCGATAATTCAATTGTCATTTTTATTTTATTTTTATCTAGATCTTCATTTTGCTGGACCATCTAATTTTCATTATCACCCGACATCGATTTTGTCATTCTTATTATTATTTTTAGCTGGATTTTCTGATTTTCATATTTTTCTCTTGGACTTAATTTTTCATCTCATTCCGTGTGATTGCCAATTATTTTGGTCGTGTTGTGGCCATCATTTTCATTAATTTTTTCATTGATAAGTCATTCTTATTTTTGGTTTTCATTCTTGATTAGGTTTGTCATTTATGTTTTCATTCTTCCTGATGTTGTGATCATTTTAATCGGCCATATTGCAATCATTTTTATTTTCGCATCTCTCAGCCGATAATTGTGTTGTCATTCTTATTCCCACCACTTGATTTTTCTTCTTTTGGTTCGTTATCCCCCCTCCCCCCGTGTAGTCGTCCATGTTTTTTTTTCATTTTCTCCTGCCATTCGATTTGTTATTCTTGTTCCCCTTCAACTTGACTTTTCATTTTCTCTTTGCATTTTTTTTTGTCATTTTTGTTTTCATTTCATTCGATTATTTTCGAGCCGTTTTCATTTTTCATTTCAAAGTAAGCAATTTTCGTCATTCTTGTTTTTGTTTTCATACTTCCGCCGTCTTAGCTCATATTTCTTTTGTCTTTCTTTTTTATTTTTTTTTATTTTAGGCCCGTGTAATTTTTCATTTTGCTGTAGCTTTTCTCGATATTTTCCTCTATTTATTGAATCCATTGGCAAATTATTATTATTTTTTAAAAGCCATTCTCAGGTTCCACAGATTCTTTCTAAATTCTTCATTCTTATTGTAGTCATTTTTCTTTCATGTCATTTGAATTTTCATTCTTCTTGGCGTCATTTTTATTCTTATTTTTCAATATTTTAATTTTTATTGGTGATGGTTTTCTCATTTTTCTTCTGCGTTTTCATATTTTTGCAAATTATTTTATTTAAAAACGCACTAACCCCCAGTACTTTATGAATTGGAAAAAATTAGCGATCCCTAAAATCGACTTTTTACTTGAAAAAAAAAATATGTACTTACCTATATCTATTTGTAGCGATACCTACCTTCTTCCCTGGATAAAACAAAAAACAAAAAAAAAAAAATTCTAAGCTCTGAAAAATTAAAAACGAAAAGAAAAAAATGCTGAAAATGTTATCACCTCGAGAGGAAAGAAACAACCACGCATTCCTATACCTTCGTCGTATCGTAGGGCATTTCTCGTAAAGGACAAGGATGCGGCGGTAAGTAATGGGGGACGCGGGCGAAACGGAGCGAATACCGGCGGTAGTGAAAAACGGCTGGCGGCGGCACGGCATGTTTAGAGAAAATAGTTGTACCCTACGCTACGGTTGATTCGAGTGTGTCGTTCCTCTAGGATCGATGCTCAGTCTATACGTTAACTACCTCCTATATAAGTACAGCTTTCGAAAGCCTGCGACGGCGGTATATCTATATTATCCTACGTGCTGCGTGCTTTAAATGCCAGACGTTGCGGCGACCGATCATATTAGGCGGTGTTTTTTTTTCTCATCTACGTACCCACTGACGACCGTTGGCGTGCGATTATCTCGTCAGTCGCGATCGGCGTTTTCGAGTCGTCGTGTGGTGTGATCGTTCGCAAAGCTGATTGTGACGCGGATTTTATCTCGAATTTGAACCGGTTTGGCGACGTGATTGGATTGGCGGTTTTTATTGCGGTGATTTCTATAATTTTGTTCGCGGAGTGTGTGGATTTTTCGCGAGCCTCTGTGATTCGAAGATTCGCCTTCGATGAGACGGCTGCCTGCAAAGGCCGAATTTTAAAACGATCTTATTGATGTTATTTGCACGTTGTGGTGGAAAAATCTAGGATTTTGTGTGTTTTTTTTTATTTTTATTATTGTTATTCTTTCTATCGTTTTTGTTTGAATTATCTATTGGTAAATTATTCGTGTTGAGGTAAACGAAGGTAAATGGTATCTCGGTGCTCGTTAATGATGACGCTGTATCTCTCTAGGGGCATTATGTAGGTATAGCAAATGACCTTAAATAAAAGGAAATCGAGACCGCTTAAATTGACCTTATTTGTTTTGTAAATCGACCTACTGCTTTTGAATTCTAGGCGTTCGTCAACTAATGGTCTCGTTGTTTCGTTGGGATTTTCATTTCCTCTCGAATACATCAAATATTGAGAAAAGTGCGTCAGAAAATTTCAAAGCGATGTAGCAGGTGTAGATTTTCTACGGATTTTTTAGGGGGCGAATTTGAACAAAAGAAGAGCCCAACAAAGTGCTGTTATTTTTTCGTGTCAAATTGAGTGCGAATGAGCGGTGGAAGTTTCAAATTCGATCCATGAAAGGTACGATTCGTCTCCGGGGTAATTTTTCAACCTGCTGTAACTCCTTCAGTTTGGCAGATAGGCAAAATTCGCACATGGACAATTTTTTAACGCGTAAAATTCCCTTCAAATTATGTCCCATCGTAAATTTGATTCAGGCCAATACTGAAGCAGTTACCTATGGTCTGAAAAAGAAAAGAAAATGCTCCTTCAATTCCCAAGAGTCTGCAACCCAAGTTCTCCTGTGTTGTTTAGGTCGCCACGAGAGTGAAACAGAAGGCAGTTTTGTTCTAACTGCCATCGACATACACGGTATGTACAAATGGCCTCCAAATCCCCCTTGTACGAAATTTAATAGAAAGTGGTCTGGTCTGTTTCGTTTTGTAGCGTAGGATTATAAATTTTTTTTATTATCTTTGACGCTGGGCAATTTCGTATCCGAAGAATGAGAAAAAAATTCGTAGGTACTTGGAAAAATCAACTTTTTTATTCCACGTTGTGCTTACGTTGTGCTTTTTTTTAACGGCAATTATGCTTCGTGAAGGGAAAAGTTAACGATACAAAATAGAACAAAATGAAATACCGACCCTTTTTCTTTCTTCCATTCTTTTTTCTTTCGATTTAAAAAACGTCTAAATCGGTGGCGTGTGTGCTAATCGGACGTGGGCGTGGAATGATTGGCTAAATAGGCCAAGTGGAATGTAATTTGGGATTAGACTGGAGTCTGAAGTGGCGTCTTCAATATCTAGATAAAGATAGCGGCGATAAAATTCAGAACTTGGACTTGAGAAATGTGTGGCCGGACTAGGGCCATGGGTGGATCGTCATTATGGGCCTTTTCGGTCGACGTAAGTAGGTAAGTTATAAAAATGACGGGTACATTTTTAGTACGAAGGCACCTGAACATAATGAAAACTGCGAATCCGCTCGACAGAAAGTGAGAAAACGTCCTTTATGTGGCCGCGTTAATGGCTAATGGTGGCGTATGCGTGTGTATGGTGGATAGATGAGGACGGCGTTAAAAGCTGTAATATTATTATTTGGCTGGATGGTGTTTTGCGGCGCTGGTTTTCGTATCTGTGGTTTTCAAAGACGTCAGATCGAGCTCGCGGATAAGTCAAGGTGGCGGTGAAAATGGTTTAACGACTCGAAATACAAGTACCTGGAGAAGTACTCGAGGGTTTTGATTATATCTTCTCGCAATAAACAGACTCCGAAGAACGATTCGGTGGCTAGATTTGGAAATGGAGAATATTTCTCGAGGTATTGTCGCGAACGTCGATGGTTTCAATTTTTTTCGAAAAGTGCATGGAAAATAATTTTTAATTTCGAGATAAAAATCTATTTTCTGAACTGATTGACTCGTTTCGAATTCGAACCGAAAAAATAAAGTGAGAAAAGAGCGAAAAAATACGAAAAGAAAGAGCTCGAAGCTATATTACGTACCTTTTCGCCAATTTCCCTCCAGAAATTAACACGTTTCATTTTCTCAAACTCTGCGCCCTCCTTCGCCACTCACCCTGTAGGTGCTCCATGTGCAGTAAAGTACAAAACGAAACGTTTTCCTCCAGCCGCGGTATATTCGAGCGATGTCTGTATTATATCGAACGAGCTCTTGGGCATGGAAGGAGAATGAGCGAGAGAGAGAGAGAGGGAGAGAGAAAGAGAATCCATCATAAATTCTATATACCATATAATATAGCGTGCGGAACGCTCGACAAAGTGTAAAATTCGTCGTCATAAATTACAAAAACCCGAAATTCGAGTCTACTCGTCTATACATCGACCTCCTCGGCTGCTCGCTATCTTGGCGAATTGTTTTCGCACTAACTGCCGAGTAGAGCGTACGTAAAAAGCTGGCAACGAACTCGACTTGTACTCGTCGTAAATAGTCGCACATTATAAGTTTGATACACGTACGTACCAACGAGTATAAAGGTCTCTCTCGTAACGTAAATGTATGTTTAGCGTGAAAAAGTTTCATTAAATCGATCCATATCTAATGTTAGCGAAATCGAGCCGACCAAAAGCCGGAAAAGACTCACGCGGTGGTAATTATTTAAACGATTGACAGCTTAGCTTAGACCGAGAAAGAAGGCTGAAAGAAGCTAGAGCACAGATTGAATTGTACGATTTGGTCGTTACGACGTTCCACCGCCACGCCGCGTCACGCCGCTGCATCGTAGCCCTTCTGTACAGTTTGACGCGAGCTTCGAAACGAGAACAGAGACTGATTAAGCTTGATGAGATGAAAATTACGTACCGTAGGGTCCCCCTTTGCCGCCGGATTGACACGAACGTGTCATCTGGCCCGAGAAGGTACCACTTTATTGTGTGGCGTGGCGTTTTCTGTAAAAGTTGCTTGTGAGTTTTTTTTTTTTAGCTGGAAGTCTTTGGGAAGAGATAGTGTTTTAATGTATTTTAGCGCGAAAAATTTAAAACGAACGAGAATTTTAGGTTTTAAAATTTTTTTAATTAGGAAAATGACTGGAAAAATTGATAAAATAAATTTTGTTTACTGTTTTCATAATAAACCAAAACATTTTACAAATTTTCAAAATGAGCGTATGAAATTTTGAAATTTTGAAAAATGATTTGGCATTTAAGACGATTTCAAATTTTCTTAAAATGAAAAATTTTACCAATTTTAGAAGAAATTTTAAAAAAGAGAAAAAAATTTTAAAACCCCTCAAGTTTCAGAAAGTGAAAAATTTCAAAATGAAAAATTTTTTGAAACTGTTTTGAAGAAGTACAATTGAAAAAATGCTAAAAAATCCAAAATTTTGACAAATGTAGAGTCGAAAAAATTTTAATTTTTTCCACATAAAAAAAATGAAGAAAAAACAGGTAGGTATCTAAGTATGTAATATTTACTAATGAGTACCAAACAAAAAAATGAAAAAATTGCTGCAATTTGAGGAAAGAAATTCGAAAAAAATTTTCCGAGTTAAAAGCATTGACAATTAAAAATTCAAGAAAAAATTTCAATTTTTCAAAATTCAAAAAACTTTTTAATTTAAAAAAAAAAGAAAATTAAAATGTGACTAAAAAATATTGGGAAAAAAAATTCCTGACTTGAGAAATTTTACCAATTTTGAAATATAAAAAAAATGGTCAGAATTTTGTCTCAATACGTAAAACTTTCAGTTTTTCTCAAACAAAAAAATATCAAATAGAAAAAAAATGAAAGTTTGAAAAATTTTTAATTTTGTAATTACGTAATTTTATTGACTGATTTTCTTTTTGAAAAGCTTAATCCCTCCCTCCCCTCGCTCAAATAAACAGAAAGTAGCTTTTATCGATTTTTGAGGGAAAAAATTGAAGGAGAAAAATCGATGG
>JAAOIU010021454.1:2263-14088 GCA_018107765.1 Hypogeococcus pungens | reverse complement strand
AATAATCGTATGCACTTCGTTGTCATTTTCTAAAACTTAAAATCGTCCGTTATTTTAGCACCGTCAAATTTCTTGAAGTCGTGAAATTGCTCGATAACTTCATATTTTGAAAATTTTTGAAATCGTTCAAAATCGTCAGTTGTCTTAGATCCGTTAAATTTTCTGAAATTGTAAAATAGATCAAAATTGTCATTTTTTAAAGCTGGCGATTTTTACAAAACCACCAGTCATTTCATAACGGTCAGTTATTTCAGAATCGTCAATTTCTTGAAATCATGAAATTGATAAAAACCGTAATTTTTCTGAATCGTCAGTTGTTTTAGATTCGGCATTTTTTAAAAAATGATAAGATCGATAAAAATTGCCTTTCTAAAATGAAAATTTTCAAGAAACCGCTAATTAAATATTTCATAATCCGTATTAGCCTGATTAACGAAATTCGTCATTTTTCGGAATTGTCAGGTGTTTAGATCGACAAATTTTTTGACATTGCAAAATCGATGAACATACCCCTTTTCTTAAAACATAATTTTCATAAAAAGGCGCCAATTATTTCATTTTTTTTTAGAATTGGCAGTTGTTTTAGGTTCGATCGTGAGTTATTTTAGAATTACCATTTTTTTTTAAATCGCGAATTTCATAAAAAAAATTATGATTTTTTCGAACACTTGATGAATTTTTAACTGTCATATTTTTGAAAATTTTAAAATTGATAAAAATGGTTAAATTTTTCGAAGTTATGAAATTGTTTGAAATCGTCAATTACCTAGGTACCTTGAACTCGTCACATATTTTGGAATTGTCAGTTAATTTGGAAATTGTAAAATTGATGAAAATTGTACATTTTCAAATTGACAATATTTTTATCAAAACGCAATTTTCATTTTTAAAATGGCCATTCATTTTGAAATCGTAGTATTGTTGTAGACTTTGAAATTTAAAAAAATTGTCATTTTTTTTTCAAAATCATTAGTTGCTTTAGAGTCGTCAAATTTTCCAAAAGTCGTGAAATTATTCTAAATCGATTATATAGGAAATTTTTACAAAATCATCGATTATTTCAAAATCGTCAGTTATTTTTAAATTGTTAATTATTTTGAGCTTGTTGCTAAATTAATAAAAATCGTTAATTTTATAATTGGCAATTAGTCGGTGCGGTTAGCGTTAAAAAGCAGGGGAGGTATACTTCACATTTTGAACACTAGTTGAAGTGCGATTTTTTTGAGAAAAGGTACCACCCAAAAATTTCCCTGAGAGGATGGAGGGGGAATTTTAGTTTTTTTTCTACCCCTATTTCTCAACATTAAAAGGTCGGGACAAATTTGGTGTCATTTTTATATAATTCGACCCTCCTGAACTCAAATCTGCAATTAGTTTTTCGGTCACTTGCGTAGAACTCGCACAATCGTACCATTTGTGTCGCGAAAAAAAACAATTTTGGGAGAAAAACAGGTAAAATTGCGATTTTTTTCATCTCAATATCAATAATATCGATTAGCGTGGATTTGAAACCAGTTCTTCATATAATTCGAATCTTCTGAATCCGAATTTGCTATTGGTTTTAAGATAGGAGCAAAAGTGCGTTCGTAATCGTTGATTTTTGGTAGCGAAAAACAACTATTCTTCGCCAAATTCGACTCAAATTCGCAATTCATAATTTTCTGAACTCCAAACCTCGAACCAATCCCGGTAAAAAACCTCCACTAGGCATAATTCGAACCTCCTGAACACGAATTTCTGGTTAGTTTTGAGATTAGAAGTGGAGAATTCTCAGAAATTAAAATCGTCATTTTTTTTTGTTGGAAATTGTGCAGTTGATGAAAAATGTTATTTTTTTAAATCATCAATTTTTATAAAATCTTCAAAATTTTTGAGGTTGTAAATTTTTTACAACTGTCGAACTTTTCAAAATGGTAAATTTTTTCTACCAATTTTCAAAATCCTCAAAATTGTCATATTCTTTGAAAGTGTCAATTTTTCAAAATTTTGTTTCATTTTAGGATCAAATTTTTGAGAAACCTTTAAACTGATCAAATAATATCCAAGACGTATTTGAATATTTTTTAGATCTTCACTTTTTTCAAAATCCGTCATCACTTTTCTTTCCCAAGTGTGAAAAATTTGAACGCAGTGTTAGCTCTGAGATGTAGGGCAATATTAAAATACGTGTAAATTTTTCTAAAAAATACATTCGTTCTGATTTGTTTGTTGCAGGTCTGGCGATTAGATCTAGTTATGGTGATATTATTTAAAGCAATACCTTTAGAAAGTACAGATGGCGAACGCTTAGAAAAATCTCCAGAATGTACTCATCCTAGTCTATGTGTTAATCCTTACCACATAAATGTATCCGTCCGGGAACTTGATCTCTATTTAGCTAATTACATTAATAGCCACGGTAAGTTGAACTTGATTCATTATGCATTTACTTACTTTATATTCCAATTTTTAGTTAATTCGTACACCTAATACGTATACCTATCTACTTATTTATGTGTGTGTGTTGCATGCACTTTCTATTTCTTTTGCTCCTCATTATCGTCATACTCACGCTTATTTCGAACCAACCTCCCTCTTCCTCCTATAGACAGATACTCTGGTTCTAACAGTATACACGCATTATCGCAACATAAATAAAAGAGCAGAGCGCGGCTTCCGATGCTCGTCCGACTAAAATTCATACGAACCGATGGCTATTATCACGAAAGCGTAATTAAAACGTTATCGTAGGCGTCAGTGGCGATTGCCAAAACAATATTAAAAGATATTGTATTGTTATACCAGTTGAACACGACAGCGCGATAATGCTAACCGTTTTCCTATTTTCAGCGCCTCGGTCGCTGCGCCGCACCTTGACCGTTCTCTCTCTGCTGTACAGTGTACACCCGAGTAGATTCGATGACGGAGCAGCAGCACGGAGCCGTGGTGTTTTTTATTCCTTTTTTTTTTTGTTTTTGTTTTATTGTTTTAAAGTTATACGTACTCCTATGGTACGTACGTTACATGAACATAGTCGTGTTTTGTGCCTCGTGCTTGCTCCGTGCTAGTATAAAATGGCGGTTCGGGTTAAAATTAGAATTTGCAGAATGCTATACGAGTATGCCGGATACGTTAGGTCTTAGAAATGGAACGCCAGTCGTGGTGGTGATGGTGAGTGAATTTACAGAAGGAAAGAGTGTTCAGAAGGTGGCTAGGAAAGGTGTCAGAAATGGAGAGCTGTTGATTGCTGATTTTCTGTGTTGTATGAAGGGAGCGAGAAAGGCAATGGGACCAAAAATCACACCGAGACAGATCGTACATACGTACTTGAGGGAGGTTTGTTCAGAAAAACTCGCTCAGGCAAAAATCACTGGATTCCTTTTGAAATTATATTTTTGTTTTTGTACAAAAATAACAATTTGCAAAAATTATTTCCAAAAAAATTTCTAATTCAAAAATTCTACTCACTTTTCAATGGTTTACGTACCTTTGCCCGAATTTAACATCCCGAAAACTAAAATTCCCGAATATCGAAAACTCGAAATTTATTTCCCCGAATTTAAAGGCGCGAACAAAGTCAGCCCGAATTATGAACGTAAAAAAATCATTAAATTTTAAATTTTTTCGAAATCAAATTTCATTTTTTAAAAAAAATTTGAAAAAAATTCATCGATTGAAAAATTGCTGATGAATTCAAATCTTACAGAGTGAGAATGAAAATGATTCATTTTGGTGAAAAATTGGGTGATAGGCTCCTGCTCAGATTTATTAAAATTGGGCAATTTCCAAATTCCGATAGAAAAACTAAAATCATAGAAAAATCGAATTTTTCAAAGTGAAATTCCCCAAGATGAGAATTCGTCAAAAAAAAGAATTGCATTTCAGATGAAAAACAAAAAAGCAATGGTAGTGCATTGAAATCATGGAAAAAACGAACAAAATTCAAATTTCGTGAAAAACTGCTCTTATTAAGTCTACTAAATTTTTCTGAAAAAAAAATAAAAAAAAAAAAAAATGTTTAAAAAATTTGAATTTACTAAGAATTTGACNGGGGGTTAAATTTTCTATTGAAAATAGAATTTTTGAAAAATTGAATAGAACTCAGATTGAAATTCTGGCTTTTTAGGAAAATGAAGAAAGAAGTATAGAGAAAGCAATCAACTTGCAACATTCTCGAATAACATAACTCATTCGAAAATTCCTAAAGCTCCCTTTCATCTCAGTGAATCCGTGGCCTATCTTATTCTACAAATGATCTCCTCAGTAGGACGTCTCTTCGCCTGTCGAGACAAAATTTGACCCTTTGAAATTACGCTGTGATTTTCCCTGCTTTTAGATCACTCCTGTAGTACAGCTACGTAAATTTGAACTCGGTATAAAATTATTT
Source organism: Hypogeococcus pungens (assembly GCA_018107765.1). Taxonomy (NCBI): domain Eukaryota; kingdom Metazoa; phylum Arthropoda; class Insecta; order Hemiptera; family Pseudococcidae; genus Hypogeococcus; species Hypogeococcus pungens. Next base: position 9,722 of record JAAOIU010021454.1, on the reverse strand, counting down.
ACGTGGCTACGAAGTCAGAGCTCTGAGCCCCTTTCTGCTTTCTGCTTACTGCACCCGCGGCGCAAATAAATTTTCGATGGTGAAATGTTATATAGTTGAAGAAAGTATTTTGATATGCGCCATTACTCACCGAATTGCAGTGCAAAGTGGGTACTTTGTTCACGGTGTAGTATCAGTATGTCTGCGGAACGGATCGAAGGAATAATAATTTTTAGCTTAGAGGGAAGGAAGGTCATCTTAATGATTTTTATGTAGCCTTTTGAGACGTTCGAGTTGGAGCTCGTCGGCCGCTCCGGGCAGGATTTTTTCCTCCTCGTTCGAGCCGTATCCCAGGGAGTCGACTGTGATGCGTATTCGAGAGTGTTGAGCAATCTATAAATAATTTTGTGGCGGCGTGACGTCATCAGTGTGAAATTAGCGAAGTACAGAAGTGCTGAGGATTGTTTATCTTTAGCTCGGAGCACCTGCACAATTTCACGATGTTCGGGTTTTACTTTCGTCTTGACGAAAATTTCATTCTGCCGCGATATTTATGTGTATACAAATGTTTGGCTTTTGAATATTGAAAGTGTGGCGGAGAGGGAGGGGTGAAACTGTTCCATACATACAGAATTATGGTCGAGTGCGTGCGGTGGATATATTTGTATTCGTTTGTTGTACGTGTTACATCAATTTTCAAAGTGTTTACCGTGCAAAATAATTCGTCGTTTGAATGTCGTCCACGTACGGATGGGAAAAAAAATCAGTACCTAGATGCGGCGGTCTCATCGTTATCCACATACGAGCCCGGTGAAATATTATATTATACGAGTATAACGCGAAGGAATACAAATATCGGTATTTTATTAACTCGCCGGCCAGCTCCGGTAATCCGACTGAGAACCGACTGTATGACTTATGCAAATCAGCGATCACCTGAGAAAGCTCTGGCTCTGGGTGACTATCCTGTAATGCGATGACGCGGACACGGATCCTAGAGCCTCGCGCATTATACGTGACTTTTGATTTGGATGAAATATCGCGCAACCGTATCGAATTCGTACGTGATCGAATATTTGGCCAGAATATCGATTTGGTTACGTACGACTTGAGGAAAAAATGACCTAGAAATGCGACCAGATCCGTGTTTTGTTTTTATACCTTTTCGTACAAAATTGATCGTGATTAGTTTATGGGTGACGTTGACATTACACTAGTTTTTTTTTTTAATCCCTGTAAGTTGAATAGGTCTTCGTTTAACATGAACAACGGTCTGTCACACACGAAACGAATTATCGTGAGAACTGGCCGCGTGACAGGCCTCTGGCCCGATTGAGTTTGTTGCTTTGTTTATTATTTAGTCGCTTTCGTGAATGCCAATTGCCAAATTGCTCAAATGTTTCCGTCTCAATGCGCGAAAAAAAGAGAACCAGTGGTATTTGGCGAAACGATTAAGGTGTACGTGAAAGGTATAGAGAGATGAGATAATTCGCCAGAGGTCGTCATTCGAAAGCAGAAATTACCCTTTTGGTTGGTCGGGTCGCGTTACATCGTCTCATCCTTGCTGGCGTGAGTGACTTATGGAAGCTGGTGTGAAGGTAAAGTAAAATGAATAACGAGTGTGTGAAGGATGCAACAAGTGAACCTTCGGATGAACCCCCGTACTTACTGGTGTCGGTGACAATTGACAAATGACAATCAATCCTGCTCAAACTACCCTTTAGATTACACACGCCTAATGCTTTTTGTTGTTATTCATTTGTCAGTAAGTCGAGCGCGTTTACGTAGTTATTTTAGGCTAAAGGCGGCTTCTGCCGTGATTCGAGGTTTGCAAACGGTAAGAACGACATTTTCCTGATTTTAGTGAATTTTTGCGCAGTTTTAGATGAGGAGTTCATCTTTCAAGCTAATTTTTGAGGAATTTTTCAAAGGGGAGGGGAGATTTGAGTCTTTTTTAAAACGAATCGTTTGCGAACGAATGGTTTGAATCTATTCCAAGATTTTACCGGTTCCAAGATGATTTTCTTACGTTGAATAGTCGAGTTGTTCGCGAACGATTCACATGAAAATCGTCACAGATTGAGCGAATCGTTCACGAACGGTAGAAATTTTTGATGAAAAGTGTAGAAAAATGTATCTGTAGTCTGTTATTGCCATGTCAGATCGTCGTTCGCAAACAAACTCTCTTAAGCATCATTCAGTTTGAGCGAACCGTTCACTTACAACAAAAAACGTAGGTTGAAAATCATAAATATATGTATTGTCTTATTGTTTTTTGAAATTTTCGTTCGAGAACTATTCTTTTAGAAATACATAGAACTGAGTTGTTTTAAGAAAACAAAAAAAATCATCGGTGAGAGTCATTATATTTTTACTTTCATTTATGAATGATTCGCGTGAGAATCACTCAAGTTTGAAAGAATTGCTCACAAACGACTGAAAAATCAAAAAAAAAAAATTGAATTTATTTCGTGATTCCTTTTTTTATTGGAAGATTTACTCTCATCATCAATTAGGAGCGAAAGATCATCACATTCGATCCAGTTTGTTTTTATAACGAATCGTCCGTGAACGAAAATTCGAAATCTCAATTATATCTTTTAAAAATTCAAGAAAAACTGAATCATCACTAAGCTGATTTTCTTTTTTTTTGATTGTCGTTCCTGAACGATTTTTGTGAAAAATCACTCGAGCTTGAGCGAATCGTTCGCGAACGATTGAAAATATTTTTTCAAATGATCATGTTTTTCAATGAATAATTTTCTCATTTAAAAATTCCCTCTTATTGTTATTTCAAATTTTCGTTCGCGAANGATTCCGTTTCGAATTGAACCGATTCGAATATAATAGTTTGTAAACGACTCTTCTTTTTTTTGCAAATTCAAAATTGTGTACTGAAATTCATTTCATCTTTTGATTCGATCCCAAGTCAGTGAATCATTCGCGAACGATATTCTCCTCCAAAACTTTACCAAGTTTTATGAGAATGTTTGTCAGAAAATTCTAATAGTGATATTCCATTCATTCGGGAGTCGTTCGTGAACGAACCTTTTTCATGCACGAATACCGTTCGCGAACGATTCTCTGACAAAAATCACTTTTTCAGTATGTTTTTTTTTCGTCTTCAGCCATCCGATCAGTGTTACTAATTGTTCTCGCGATATTCCTTTTTAGCTAAGGAAATTTTCGTTCTTATCGTTTTCGAATCATCATCGCCGGTTGCAGTACCGCACAATTACCTACTCGTGGCTTTTTCATTCTAGAACGTAGTACTTACTTTAGTTTTTCTTTTGTTTCTCTCGTTTGCAGAAACTCTAAGTGGCATTTATGACAACAATAATGAAAAAGGTAAGCTCGGTTTGCGTACGTAGCTGGTTTTTAACAAATTGTAGAATGCAAACTTTTCCGCATAACTTACACCGTATTTTTGGTTTGCTGCAAAATGTTTATCGCACGCGCGTGTTTGATGTTTATTTTAACCGAGAGATAGACTAAGAAGAATCTAATCTAACGCCTTGTATATGGTACAGCGTAGAGACCACACACGCAGAGCGTGTAAATGTGCAAGGTATGGAGATGGTAAAAAAAAAAAAAGAGAAGTAATCATCTACCTACCTACTACCTACAAAACTACTCGGAAAAATTACGTCGTCGGTGCAATAAAATCTACCTACTTGTTATTGTTATATTATTATGTACATAAACCGTAAATCAATCAGATTTCAAATAACCTCCAAATGCGGTGCTATAATTTTTTCAACGTTCATTCAAATTGTATCGTGTTCATAATTTTTCCTCATGTCGGCGCTACCGTACTCGCGTCGCCATTGTAAAAAAATATAAATAAATCAAAAAAAGATTGATTCAAATAGGTCGTATAATTCGAAGAGGTGTTTGTAAATTTACTCCGAGAGTCTCGCAATGGGGCGAAAATTTGTCTTTGCAAATCGAATTTATCATTATGTTGGCAAACGAATGAGATGAGAGCCGCAGCGATTGTCGGAAGTGGAATTTTTTGTATCAGCGAGAATACGAATGGGGTAATTTACCTTGAGAAATTTTTCGTCCTTGGGTTACATGTTCTCAATTTATGTGTCGAATTTTTTTCTAAATATTCGATTTAATGAAATTTATTTTATTCGTTTTTTGAATTAAAACCATACGAGTGTCCTTTTCTGCGACCTTGCTCGTTTAGTTTTCAATGCACACGAACATGGGAGCATATTTCACTTTGCATTTGAATTGGCTTTGTATAATAATGACGGAGCTTGTGTAGCGCATAGGCCATGTCATGCAGTAGGTATAATAATAAATCGCGTTGTAAAACTAATTCGTAACATGGAGCGCAGGAAAGAAAATACGTGTTTATGTCACTTACGCGTACCTGTTGACGGCGCAGCAAAACGCTAATGAATTATAAACGAGATCACGTGTTGGTAATTTTTTTTTATTATTCCATGGCGCTTCCATCGCTCGTAGATACAATGCCTACACATACCTCAAGTCGACACCTTTCCATTCGACGAGAGACTCTGGAATGGAAAAAAATCCTCGCACCTTTTGCAACGAACGACGAGTGAGAGAAAAAGGAAGGAAGGGCGCGCGAATCGAGTAAAAATTGACGTAGTTAAAAAGGGATGCGGAAACAGCAAGCTGGCGAGATAAGACTCGAAATGGGAGGTAATTTGGAAAAAACAAACCGTGTCGGGAAAAAAAATCAATGCGTTTTTGCAATTTATGGCAAATTTTACGCATAATAATATTTACTTTAATGTGTTCAGTTAAATATAAAAACAAAACGTACGGTGAGGTTTTTTTTCTTTTACTCGGTGCCATTCGCGTATATATTTCAAGCTCGGACGAGTTTTCCCCGCATTTTTAATAGCATTAAGTACCACGATTCCCTGGTCCTTTTTTCTATTGTCGATGCAGATTTTTTTTTTTTCACGCCGATGCTAGTGATTCCAAAATACTTTACGAGGGTTGAATCAACTCGTTCGAAGGTCGGTTGAAGCAGAGAGGACGACTGTAGAGATTTCGCGATGGTAGGTATTAATTTAGGTGGAGATTTGTCCGGATGAGTTTTGTTTCTTTCGAGCGAATTAATTAATTTCTTTGTTTTTCCATTTAATTAATTGCGCCAGCTCGAAGTGGAATACTTACTACAATACTTCCGGATTCATTTTGAAATGCATCATTTTTGCGATTCTCTCGGCGCACTATTTTCGAATCGAAGAAGAAAGGAGAAAGAGAGAGAAAAAAATCAAGAAACAGAAAAACTTGGCAAGCCCTGGCTTAAAATGCAATCATTTAGTACGAGGAAGTGCGGAGTATTCCTTTTATTGTACGCCTTTCTCTGTCGGTTAGCATTTCTAAAGAAAAGAAGAAGAAAAAAAGGAGTGCAAATTATAGCTAATCAAGATAAGAAAATGGATTTCCTATTTCAAGACAAAATGGGCAATTTGGGGAATCAGCACTGTGTTCGCTAAGCCTTATACAAAAAGCTCGCAGGAAGGAAAAAAAATAATAAAACCAACTCAGATATATTTCTCGCGACCGAATGCGATTCTCTCCTGTGGTGTCAGTGCGGTAATTAGGTACGATTAGGGGTGAAGGGAGATGTCTGGCGGTGATTTTTATTGCATGTGGGTACTGCTGGTTTGGTTATCGGGTCGTAATTTTGGGCAGGTTGGTTTGGGTTAAGATGGAAATGGATTTAGAGAATACAGAAATCGCATAGGATTTATTCAAAAATCAAGCTTCGGAATTTTTCGAGGTGTGAATATTTTATCGAGTTTTTTCGAGTGTTTAAAAAATTTACCACGATTTTTTTGATGACTGAGAAGTCGAATACGTGCAGAAAATTTTTTGGGATCCGTTTTCCTTTTTTAGTAACTGATAAAATTATCAAAAAAAAAAAGATCGGAAATTATAATCATAGGCGCCCACGGGATTTTCTCCATGAGGTAGCTAGAGAAGATGCTGAGGAGCGTTGGAAAATCGAAGAACTTTAAGAAATTGACGAATTTTTAAAAATTGATAAGTTTTAGAAACTTAATAAACATTGAAAAGTTGTCAAATTTTGAGAAAAATGCTCAATTATGAAATTTTGCCAATTTTTGCGAAATTGTCAAATAAAAAATTGTCAAATTTTGAAAAATTTTCGAATTTAAAAAATTTGTTAAATTTTGAAAAATTATCGAATTTAAAAAAATTGTCAAATTTTGAAAAATTGACAAATTTTAAAAAATTGCTGAATTGTGAGAAATTGTTAAGTTTTTGAAAATCAACAAATTAAAAATTTAATTTTTTTTTTTTTAATTGAAGATTTTAAAAAGCTGTAAAATTTTGAAAAATCGATGGATTTTGGAAACTGACCACCTTTAGAAGGCTGAAATTATTATAATGCTTGTCAACTTCTTACAAACTGTTCGATTTTTGTTCTGATCCCCCATTTCGCTGTGGCATTTTCTTAATACGGTTTTGAAGATTATCAATTTTTCTACCTATCTCGAACTTTTTTTTTCACGTTTTCAACATTTGGTTTCCGGTTTTTTCAATTTTTGACAAGTTTGAAATTCTCCCACATTCTTCAGTTTTCCAAATTTTTCCAAATTTCTCAATTTCATAAAATTATTACTCAATTTCTCAAAATTGTTCATTTTTTTGATTCTTTGAATTTTCGTAGAAACATTTATAAGGTAGCAATCACTATCTCTGCTGTCCTCGTTGTTCGTCTATGATTATAATTAAGATTTTATTTTTATTATTAGGTACTTTTTTTAACTTTTAAAAAACCAAACTTCTGAATGTTTTCATTCTTTTGAAGATTCTCTTTGGACTGATTTTTCATCTTTCGGTGCTGTCGTAATAAAAGTTGGTTAAATTCGGTGTTCCATAAGTCATGATTTTCAATTCTCTCCCCCCCCCCCCAAAAAAAAAGAAGAAAAAAAATAATGAATAAAATAAAATAATTCTCTGGGACTTGAGGCAACTCATGAAATAGATTAACTTTTATTCACTCTGAATTCGATTCAAAATGTTTTTTGAAGTTTCAACCCTCACAAGTGAGATGAAAAATCGCTCATATGCTGAAGTTTTGGCAAAATTTGGCCGGAGATCATATGAATTTCTTCTTTGTTTTAAACTGAGTTTTTGAAAATGAAATGATGAAAAAAATGACTTGAGGGTAATAAGTGGTTATTTTCGTTCATTTTCATCCTTTTTTTTTAACACGAGAAATTCTTAGTTTATACAAAAAAAATGTTTTGTTCTGGAATTTTTCTGATTTTTTTGTAAATTTTTTTGACCAAAAAAAATTGTGCAAAAATTTTGATTTTTGTTTTGCCCAAGTATCTAGTCTTTTTAAAATTCGAATTTTGTTTCAAATAATTTTTAAAAAATTAAATTGAAAAAGAAATGATCAAAGGTCGAGCTTTTGCTGATTAAAAATTTTTCCTGATTTTTCTTTTCGTTTTTA
>JAAOIU010021196.1:9952-20215 GCA_018107765.1 Hypogeococcus pungens | reverse complement strand
TAACCATTAGGCAAACTAGTCATTGCCTAGGGCGTAAAATTTTTAGGGGCGTTCTCTCCTCAATTTCTCCCTCTCCCTTCAACTAGACAAGTTTCGGCTTCCACTTTTTTAAAAAAATGGGGCGTTTGTTTTCGATTTGCTAGGGGAGTAAAAATTCTTAATCCGGCTCTGCACACGCTTCATCGCAAACTTTGACTATAGTTTCTAGCATATCTTCTGCAGCTTGTGGGATGGGATGTCATCAATTCTTGATCGCAGAATTCTGGAATGAACCGATAGTTCAAATTTCAGACAAATGACCCATTTCCATTGTCTGCTACAATCTAGGTGCAGAAGCCAAATCGGAAAAAATCGTATCTCGAAGTGAATAATCGATTCTCCAACCTTCAGGATGTTCTCCAGCCATTCTACTTTTGTTAAAGATTCAATTTTTGATTTGCAATATTCTGGAACATTTAAATTGAATCGAGAATATTCACGTAGATCAACCATATTTACAAAACAAATGAGTAATTGCGAAACAAACAAACAAATGGGTAAACAAAGTGAGAAAACCTATCAACGACCGTTTTAGGTCACCATTCTCTACTAAGACTTTACGAAGTTATCGACTATGATCAGCTGTTATTTCACGAAGTTCGGACTGTGATCAGCTCTTACTTCACCAAGTTCTCGTCGTCTCTTCTACCTACATCGGACATTTTAACGTGAAATTTTTAAATTGCAGCAGAATAAAAAATAAATGGTTCAAGGAAGAAGGGAAGAAGCCAACGCTACACCAGAATTCGATGCGCAACAAGGGATACGAATGGAGTTGGTGCTATTGTTTGGCTAATAGCTATCATTTTCTGGGTTATTCAATTCCAAATAAACCGCTCAAAATGAGGAGAATTCGGCGAAAATATCTCATTTATTATTCCAGATTAACAATAATTTGATGGTCAAAGGGTTCTGATTTTTGAAAAACACTCAGAAACCGTCTACTAAATCAGTTTTGAAAAGTGATTTAATATTCTTTTTTTTTGCAAGTGATTATCTGACCAATAAAATTAATTTGTGATTTATATTCACCCAAGTGTTATGAGGGTTTTGAAATCACATACATACATTCAACTCCTTCATAATTTCATACCGAAGTCTAATACATAATAAAATGAAATTCTACAACAATGGTGTATTGTGTTTTCCATGATTCTGACGGTAGCATCAAGTTCTCGTGGTAAATAAGATATAAATGAATGAAAAGATCAAAAAATTTAAATATCTAGTTTTTAAAATTAAAATTTAAACGAAGCAGAGGTGCGCTCAAGGTTTAAAGCTCCGCCACAGAAGCCAAGTAAAAAAGTTTTGTGATAACACTCTGATAACAGACATCTGTTTTTCATCTACCACAAAATTACTNNNAAAAAAAATGATTTTTTGAGAAGTTTGTATTCTGAATTGAGTCATGTTGTTTTAAAATTCTCAGCTTGGATTTATAATTCAAGTTTTTCCAAAATTATGGCTACATCTCAAAGTTACCAAGGTGACCTGAAAAATAACTGGCAAACTCAACTGGACTGGTTGGATTACTTACATTTGCATTTGGATTATTCTCATCGAGAAACTTTTCACGAGTGGTTGCGTATTCCAGAATGCGACGAATTTATTGGAGAAAAGTAAGAAAATTCGAATACTGTGGTATTTTTTTTATTTGAAAGTTAAGAATCTTCAGATTGTCTCCCTTATTAAACGTTTAACAATTGTAGAAGAAGCAAGCATACCGCAGTGGCGTACAAAGATGCCATATACGTATTTGGAGGTGACAATGGTAAAACTATGCTTAATGATCTAATTCGATTCGATGTCAAAGACAAGTCATGGAGTCGTGCGTTTACAAACAGTTCCCAAGTTCCACCAGCTCCTCGCTACCATCACTCAGCAGTGGTACAAATAAACTTCGAAAAATCAAAGTGTCGTTTGTTGGTATAAATTTCTATCTTACTCGTACGATGCGTTCTTCTTATGATTTAGGTTCACAACACATCAATGTTCATCTTCGGAGGCTACACAGGTGATATTCATTCGAACTCGAATCTTACCAATAAGAACGACTTGTACGAGTACAACATTAAAATTGGTCAATGGATTAAATGGATATTTATGGGAAAGTAAGCGCCGTACACCGCTGTAAAACAAAACTCGATGATAATACGTTAAATTAAATTTTCGTTTATTTCGACTTAGAGCTCCGGTTCCCAGGTCAGCTCATGGTGCAGCAGTATTTGACGACAAACTGTGGATATTCGCTGGTTATGACGGTAATGCTCGACTGAACGACATGTGGACCATATCGCTGAAAAATGTATGTATTTGAAACACTCTATAACAGTCTTCATAATGCTTTCAGTTGGCACAAAGCGAAATCATTAATTTTTCAACTATCCGTACGATTTTTTTCAGAGAACAATGCTTACGCTTACGGATCAAAACGGCGAAATATGTCAGGGAACTTGGGAACAAGTTCATCAGTTAGGCGAACGTCCCCCAACATGTTGTAATTTTCCTGTCGCCGTCGCTAGGGACTGCATGTTCGTGTTTAGCGGTCAGTCGGGAGCTAAAATTACCAACAGTCTTTTTCAGTTTCACTTCACCACCAGATTGTAAGTAAACGAGTAACTTCTCTCATAGTGAGCAGAGTTGAATTTTCGAAGGGAACCAACGTGATAAATTCGTTTCAGCTGGACGAGAATTTCAACCGATCACATCCTCCGTGCCGTTCCACCTTCGCCTACTCGCAGATATGGTCATACGATGGTTGCTTATGATAGACATCTTTACGTTTTTGGTGGAGCTGCCGATCATACGCTGCCAAATGATTTACACTGCTACGACCTGGACACGAATACCTGGTCTATTGTGCAGGTTACGCCGAATAGTCACGTGCCTTCTGGACGGCTTTTTCACGCGTCCGCTGTTGTCGACGGAGCCATGTACATTTTTGGTGGTACCGTCGACAATAACATTCGCAGCGGAGAAATTTTTCGGTTTAAAGTAATTATTTCAAATTCGTTAAAGTCAAAATAACGTTTAATTTCGATCGTTAACACGAATGATCTTCTCTATGCGATCGTATGTAGTTCTCCAACTATCCAAGGTGTACTTTGCACGACGACTACGGTAGATTATTAGCTTCCAAACAGTTCGTCGATGTTGAATTCGTTATTGGAAAAGAAGAAGTGGTTATACCAGGCCACATAGCCATCATTTCGGCCCGATCAATATGGCTTCGTGAAAGGATACGAGAAGCTAAAGCTGAAGAAAGTGAAAGCAAAGCAGTTAGTTTGTTTTTCAACATTTTTTTTCATCATTACTTAATTCTAATGTGATATACAAGTTATAATTGTTTTTTATTAGTCGTGCAGCGGTGACTCGGATAATAATAAAATTTTACGAGTTCGTCTTGAAGATGCTGTTCCAGACGCTTTTGAAATGATTCTAAATTACATCTATTCTGATCGTATTGATCCTACTCGTAAAAGTAAACATGTAAAATAATTCATTCGCTTCGAATATCTGCCGCATATAGTTTGTTTATTCTACGATGCATTTCAATTTACTAACCTACTCATCATTGCGTTGAATTTCTGTTAAACAGTTGAAAATCCAAGTGGAAATCGAATCGTATTGCTAATTATGGATGTCTATCGTTTAGCTAAACAAGTGAGTTATGTGCGTATCTTCAATTCTTTTAATTTCGTTTGTGATTTAGCTGACAATTTTTTTTCCAGTTCCAAATGACAAAATTGGAACAGCTTTGTCTGCACTACCTCGAAACTACGATTGATTTGAAAAATGTTTTGGAAGCTTTACAATATTCGTCTAGTTTGGAGTTGCATTTGATAAAAAATCTCTGTTTGAAATTCATCATCAAAGATGGAAACTACAAGGAAATAGTCATGAGTGACGAATTCGAACTGTTGGATAAGACTTTAATGATAAAAATTGTCCGTCAAAAACAAGAACCTACCACTAAATTGTACGAACGACCTGTACTAGATCCAGGTGAACATTTTGTATTTTATGGGTAATCAGAAAATAAGCCTCTTCGTTACAATTGTATTTCATTTCATAGGGCACACTTTGGAACTTGATATGGCTGCTTTTTTGAAACAACACCTATTCTGCGATATGACTTTGGTTTTGCAAGACACCAACATTCCTGTGCACAAGGCGATACTAGCAGCTCGTTGCGGATATTTCGAGGCGATGTTTCGTTCGTTTATGCCAAAAGATAAAGTTTTAGTACGTCTTTTTCCCTCTATATTCGTTCGTTCGAATCGAGGCTTTTTTTTTCATTACTAACTGGAGTGTATTCGCTCACAGGTACAAATAGGAGATATCACTCCATCACTTCAAGCGTTCAATTCTCTGTTAAAGTATATTTACTACGGAAATGTCGTAATGCCACCCGAAGATTCTCTCTATTTGTATACAGCTTCTCATTTTTATAGTTTTTCGAATAACAGACTGCAGGTACCTTACCTACTGCCTACGTTTACACTCTTGAGCACGATCTGAATACGTTATCTGATCTAATCTCTCTCGTTTGCTATACGAATTCGTCATTTTAGGCATATTGCAAGGAAAACTTGGAAATGAACGTATCGCCGCAAAATGTTCTAGAAATTTTAGACGCTGCCAATTCCATTCAAATTGTTAACATGAAAAATTATGCTCTAGACTTAATCGCCCACAACTACACTCAAGTAAGAACTGAAGAAATTTTCAGCAGCAAGTTTGAAACTAGTTTTCATTTTGATATCATTTTTCCCGTCACAGGTTGTTGAGCTACCCAAATTTAGACTTCTCAGTAAAGAATTGTTACTTGACATTTCGGATGCGATGGCAAAATATATGACGGAGAATAACGCGAAATTAAAATGAAGCAAGTCAAAGTCAACATCGTGGGAAATGAATTACTACACGAATGCGCATTTATGTCATCTGCCAAATTGTTATCTTCTTTGTGGAGGTTGGATTTTCAGTTTATCTTGACAACCTGAAGTGATCGCTTTTATTGGCGTATTTTATTGTTTACGAATAATTAGAAACGCATTCGAGTACTGTACTTATTCGTCGTATTGCTTACTTATGAAAAACAATTATAGACGCTGCCAATTCCGTTTACATTGTTACTATAGGAAATAATGTTTTTGACAAAATTGTAAATAAAAATTGCGTATAACTACATTCGAGGAAGAATTGAAAAATTTAGTCAGCGAAGAGAACTTCAGTATGAAGTTTGAGATATCGTACTGACAGAAAACAATTCGAAATTTAAGCGAAATTGCTGAAGAAGGAAATCGGTCATTTCAAAAACCACTCAACTTCGAAGTACGAGGCTTTCAATTGAGAAGATGAGCAGAAATATCATTTAAAATCAACACTCCAGTCAAAAAAGTTTATTAACAGAGTTATAATGTTACCATTCGGTTCCCTTAGAAAGAAATCTAATCAATACAATTGTTTTATCCTCAACTTAGATAAGTATTGAATAAAGAAATGAATAAACAATTACACAAAAAATATGTAATATCGATTTTTCTTTCGTTTCATTTTTTCATTATCGTGTCATTATCCACCTTTAATTTAACTTTGATAGATATCGTNATCATAAAAAAACAACGTGAAAATATGTAGCATTCGATATAATTAACAAACAAAGTACCTAGCCTTATTTTCAAAGGATTATTTAGCAAAAAGCAGAAAGTTTTTTGGGCTAATAGTAAGGGGAAAAAAATACCAATGTATAAGAATCCAACATTCATTTTATGTGAGTATCTTATATGCTCGATTTTTTTCGTAGTTTTCTTTTTATAGTTACAGAAAAATAATACGTTAACGGAAAACATTAATAATGAAGTAAAAAAAAAAAAAAGTAATTATAGTAAATAAAGGAAAACAAAAAATGAAAGAAAATAGAACATAAAACGAACAACTTTAATGAAATCGACATGTACTTTACACGAGGAAGATCAGTCTCAATCATCCATATTTTGTGATAGAAGTAAATTAGCAGCTAAATTTTCATTTTTTTCACAAGCAAAATACGCTTGCACGACTAAATCTTCGGGAAAACCTAACGCTTTCAGCTGAAATGGTAAAAATTGCCATTAGAAACGTGGAACTTGCATAGAAGGGAAGTAAAATATTTCACAACTGTGTGGTTTACCCTTTCGATAGCTTCTTTATCTTGTGGTGTAACATGTAAGGTGGTTTGTCCTAATGAGGCAGCTAGACTTGACGAATCTTCGTTATCAGAAGATAAATTAGCTGCCAAGGAACCCGTGGTGGCAGCGGTATTCCTACCACTTTCGCCACCTACTTGAGGGGGTACAGGTTCATTGAGCATGCGAACGAAAGCTTCTTGATTTTGTGAAATTAATTGCAGTAAGGCGGGATTTGTGTTTCCAATTTGTTGTAAAACAGCATTCAGTAGGTCGGGATTTTGTTGAACGATAGCACGCATTTGCTGAAATTGAGGTTGATCTCGAAGAAACGCCAAAGGCTCTCGACCTGGTAACGCAATATCAATACGACTGGTTATAGTTAACCTTTTTTTTCCTCTACCTCGAATTTCTCGTCTAACACAAGTAAAACGCATTGCTGCACTACTAACCGCCTGATCGTAAATTGGCTGGTATATTTTCACTGGCGTCTGTATCGCTCGAAGTAGGTATACCCGTAACAAGATACTCCACAGCTCGGTCTGGATTGTTGTAGCTAGCACGTAGAGCTGCTTCAACCTTGAAAAAACAAAGGGTAGAACGAAGGTAGTACAGTTGATGAAAAATTCATCAATATCGAAACATATTAAAAATCGAAAGAAAAGTGACGAATACCTTATCACGAGGGTATCCCATATCAACGATACTTTTTACTGTAGCTTCGTACTCTGGACCCATAAGGAGAGTCGATTCTGCAGAGGCCAGTGTTTCTGGTACAGCAGCTGGAGTGCTAGAGCTCGTAGACGTTTCCGATTCTGGTTTCTTTTCAGAACTGCAAAAAATCGCACCGAAATGTATCACTGCTCGGTAGCGTTCTCAACAAAAATTTGATGCGATTAAGAAAAATTACGTTTCGCTCGTTTCTTTTTTAGTGCTTTCGGAATCGGTTGAAGCTGAAGCTGAAGCTGACGTTGAAGCGCCAGATGATTTGCTGTCGGTAGTAGCAGGTGGTTTTGCCTTGCATACCATAACGACGACGAATTTTTTTTCATCGATATTATACTCGCTAAGAGGAGAATCATCGTTCAAAATTTTACCTACAAAAAAAAATAAGAAAAATACGCAAAAATTAATACATCGGACTACTCAACAAACGCGTTCATTAGCAGATTTACAAAATTACCGGCATAAATTAATCTCTGGTAACTGACAGCGTATTCACTTCCTTTCGTAGCTTCGATTTTCTCCTTCAATTGTTTCACCTAGAAGCGTAAATGAATTAATACTCATAACGCAGTAGTGTTCAGATTTAAAGCCATCAACTCCATTACAACGTTCCGGAGAAACGAAGTTCCAAGTTTCCTATTGATTACGAGTATTTTAGACTAGAGTTTAAACCTGGCAGTTTCAAGAATTACCATCATCGTTTGATGGATGTAACTGATCAAGTAGAATTCCTATCAACTTTAGGCGACAAATGTTTAGAATAAAAAAGTGCTGACATCATTGAAATGACCCTTACTATCATCACTCCAAATGCAAACGTGTATTTTTATTACAATTCTACGCAGTTATTACGTTGTGCTCACTTCAAACCAATTCTTGGACAAAAATCATAATCGTTATTCGAAGGAAAGGAAAGTGACAAAATTTGATGAAACGATGTAAACATTTCTTTGAAGTGTAACATAACACCGATACAGGTCGCCGAAGAAAAAGCGGCAGATCAAGTTGGAGAAAATACATACCGTGTTCGATACGTCTATTTCCACGGTGAATGAATGCTGTTGTAAGTTCTTTAACGTGATTAACATTTTTCGAATGTAATACTTACGACACTTTGAATTACGATTTTATGAATTATTTTATACTAATAATTTTAAAATAGTTATCGCAACGGTGAGATAGCAGAAATTATTCATCGACATCGCCATCGCGTACTTACGCAAAAAATCAAAACATCATTGCACAGACACAGATTCCAAAGAAAGAAGTAGAGAAGCTCACTCCTCAGCGGAAAACGAAAAGTGTTTGTCACGACGATAGAGCAAAATCTCGCTTCACCGTAATTATTTCAACATAAATTCGGTCGTAAATACTAATTATTATTTTTTTTATATAAATGAAAAAATTACAACAACTTAATGGAATTAAATTGAAACAACTGTTTTATAAAAGAATAAAAAATATTTTTTGCCGAGAAAATTGCCAACGACGATAACCTCTTTCAAATTCCAAAATCAAATTAAATTGAACAAAAAAAAAAAAAAAATAAAAAACGCCAAAATAAACAGAAAACACTGTTCACGGTCCCTCACGGGTCACGGATTTTGTTGCTCATCAAAAAAGAGCTTGGTGGTTTTTAGGAGCTAGCCAGCACTCGGATTGCAGTAACCATTTTGCAATAGCTAAAATGGCCGTGTAAATCGTTAAACAAAGTTTCGTGTTTTTTTTTCAACCATTAATAATTCGAACAAATGTAATCGACAAAATTGATAGCGGTTTAATTTTACCATCGCTTCTAACATTGTAATTTGTACTTGATGAATTAAATCCATAAAACAAAAGTGCTAATGAACTTTCAATTGGTATTAATTATGTTTACATTGTTTGGCGGTTGTCTAATGTTTTCAAAATTCGGTATTATGAAGTGATTAGATTATTTCGAAAATGGTACATTTTTACGATAAGTATGTATTATTTATGAATTTCGCGTATTACTTTCATCAGTTTGAACTTGAAATAAATCGGATATGCAATTGTTACTGAAAAAAATGTTGAAAACATCGTAGTGTTTGTAATGTGAGGTAAAGTTTATGTTGACTTTTCTTATATATTATTAACCAATACGTAAAATCATTAGTAAGTTTGACAAAATGTTCCTTTTACCGAAACTTTACTTAATATTTCTATGCGGATTTCTTTTGAAGTCACGAAACCTACGTTTCAGTGTGACATTTTGATATCAGGCAGACTAGAACATCGATATAAACAACACTTTTGTAGAAATATATGAATCGAAGTTTTGATGGAATTACGTTCAAATTGTTTTGTATTTCAATGATTTCCTCAATTCTTCTTGCATTATTGCATCTTGACTTCATTCGCATAACGATTTACCGAGGTGTCGTCGAAGAAAACGTGTCCCTTGTACGTGTTTTAAATGCCATCAAAAGATTTGTGTTGTGTGTATGTGTGGTACATCCATGAAAATTGTGGGATGAATATCGTTCACTCTTGCGGCATCCATTTCGCATTGCATCTAAAACTATATCCACTGCACTTGCATTAATGTGATTTTTTTAATTTTGCTTTTCAGAATTCACTTTAAACCAGGCTCTACAACAAGAGTTGAAAATTTCTGACTTTGTGGATGTAGGTACATTCATAGGTTTATCGATTAATGAGCACAATACAATTTTCTATTCATTTTACTTTTATATGAAACAGTGATAGGACATCGTGGACTCGTTACCGCCCGGGTTGTTAGAGGGGCGCCCCGCTGGCAACTCTTTATTTCTTACATCTCAACAGGTAACTCAACTTTTGCATTTTTGAAAAAAATTTTCATACTTCGATTACGAGTAAATAATGCAATATTGCGAATTTCCCGTCATTTTCAGTTGCAACAACTGCAGCAATCCATACAAGCTGCGGCGGTGGCATCTGCCAGTCAGCAGCACCAGCAAACCGAACAAGTTGCAACTGCCAGTGGTGGCATAACGTTAGCTTTCAATCACGCTGCTGTGAGTATGCTGCGTTTCATTTGGACGTTTTTTTAAAGTACTCGGATTAATAGAGCATTTTCTGTATTTTAGGGAGGTGGAGCCGGTGTGCTGACACCCCAGTTATTTGTAACTCCTCAAGCAACTCCTAGCTTCGCCGCATATCCTGTCACTTCGGCAGCTCAACATACCACTAGCATACAACAAGTACTCCAGCATCATGTTAGGCAGTCCATTAATCTACAATCTACTATACAACAGGTTGGTGCTGCTCACTTGGGCGAAATTTTTTTCTTATTTTAGATCAGTCGCACTGGAGTTGATTATTT
>JAAOIU010021104.1:0-11752 GCA_018107765.1 Hypogeococcus pungens | reverse complement strand
CAAAATTGTCAAAATTGTTATATTTTTAAAAATTGTTGAATTATCAAAAATCGTTAAATTTTCCAAGATTATTAACTTTTCAAATATTCTCAAATTTTCTAAAAATGCAAGCTTTCAAAAACTGAAAAATTTTCAAAAATCATTGAATCCAAAAATTGACCGATTTTCAGAAATGGACAAATTTTGAAATATTGTTTATCCACGATTATTGATCACTCGATCCAAAAAATACAACATAAAAATTACGATGAAGCCAGCCCCGATGCAAGCGACAAATGAATTAAAGCAATTTCTCATATAGGTAACGATGTAGTAATAACAGAGCCCCTTGGATAAATGCGTTCAGTTATATATTTAGCGTGAAAAAATAAAAATATTACGTTAACAACGAAATTTCTCAATTAGGTATTTATACAACCATAGTAGGTAAAATAAAATAAATCTGGTTTTCCGAGCAATACATGAATAATACTATACGCTAACAAAATTGATATAAGGAGAAAAAAAAAGTATTTATCTACGTCGATTTACAATGAATAAACAATAATATTAGATATACAGTTAACACAAATGTATGTCAATACAAAAAAAAAAAAAAGTTGCGACAAGGAAAAAAAGAAATACAGGTAGTCGAATTAAGTACACTATGGATACATCACATCATGAGCAGACATTGAATCGGCACCAGACACCGTAGCACGGACGGCAGCGGATTCGAATCGTTGTGGGAAGCACACACCATCGCCACAGCTATAAAAAAAATTCACATTATTGCAGCAACAGCTTCGCATTGATTATTTTTTTAGTCAAAATTTCGTTACATGAGTAATAAAAAGATTCAACGTATATAATAATCATGTGTAAACGATTGTAAGCTTACAAAAAAAAAAAGTCTTTTTGTAGCGTGCAATTCTCGGACATGGAACAGTTGAAAGTAAGACGCAGAATCTCAAATTTCTGCAATTCCATCACCATACTCTTGAAAATAATCGCAATACTTTATGAATATCAGAAATTTTGCAAGAATAGAAAATTTTGCAAATTTTGGAAGAATACAAAAATTCAGTGAAGAATAATGAATTTTTGAAAAAAAAAATATATTAAAATTTTGAAAAACTGGAATGTTTTGGGAACATTGAGAACTTTGGGGTTTTACTTTATTTCATAGGAAACGCTCTGCTGAGAAGGTTCAGCGGCGCCTCAAATTACCTATACAATTGTACCACATCAACTACTGTCAATGTACAAAATATAAAACGTCTCAACGCAGAGAAGCAGCACCATGATCTAGAGAGAAAAAAAGTTAAAAAATCAACCCACTCCGGTATAGTCCGGCAAATATAAGTTGAGAGTTTTTGAGAGGGGAAATTAGGAGAAATTACATGTAGTCTTATGGGATTTTATCCCCTCGAAAAGTCTCAAGATATATTTGTCGAACTATATTCGACTTGAAAGCCACTTAGTCAGTGACGTTATCGTAGCTTACAATACCTACATATTCGGTAAAACGAAAATACAGAAAAGCTCTGATATACCGAACATAATCGTTATATGTACATTTTCACTCGACGTAACAAATTGTATTAAATCTAATATTAAATCTACCACAATAACTTCACAGTCAATCAGAAATGAAAAACATTGTTAATATAGGTAAACACAAACAGTAAGCAAATCGTATGAGGAGCTCTGTTAATACGAAAAAGCTGTTATTTGTAAATAGCTTGAAATGAATAAGTAGAAATAGTGTAGGTATATTTTTCAACGGGTGAAAAAGAATTAACTAACCTGGTAAATATGGGAAACGGCCAAAACCTGTATTTATTTCCAAATATCTGCTTGAAGTTATTCACCAAGCCCAAATTGAATCCGTTCTTGTCGACTCGGCCGTTTTCAAATACAGGAGCTCTAAAAGCCTCTGAAATTGAAAAAATACAATTAAAAAATCTATCGTATTATTAGCATTTTCATGCGTAGCAACGGATGTTACCCAATGTTGTTCTGTTGCATCCGATCAAATACAAATGATAAGTGAAAATAGACATGATGCTGAGGAAAAACATTGTGGCGATGATGAATAAAAATAGTATGTGCATACCCCCTGGATTCGAAGAGGAATGCTGCAAATAAATGTTCTATACATTATATGGAGTAAGCGAAGCGAAAAAAACAGATTTTGAAAACTTCTAAACAGAATCATCATTCGATAAAATAAAAAATAAATTAATTTTCAAGACACGATTTCTAAAAATATTGAACATGAATTTCTCATGGTCCATACAAACTTTTAGTCATCATTATTCATCTTTTTGGAAAAGAAAAACGAATGCAATGAGTTGAGAAGTAATCATTATCTGTATAAAAGGCGCAAAGAAGAAAACTCAATACTCACTGTCCAAATCGAGTAAAAATATGGTAACGTTGTTATCACAATATAGGAACAGAACATAAATGCGTAAAACAAAAACAATACGAAATATTTGTAGTTCGTGTATGAAATACAGTTGTTCACCCATGGACAATGGTGGTCCATTTTAAGTACACAGACGCCGCAGATCCTACAATGATGACAACGATCTGGTTTCAAATGGTTGCAAATGAAACAGAAACGATATGTGGCTCGACCTAGATAGAAAAAATATTCAATACTTTCTCGATTTAGAAGCATACTAATGATCAATAATTGTGTCGATTTCAATGAATGGCATACGTACCACCAATATAAGTTCTAGTAACGATGGGTAAGTCGTTTCCGTATTTCTCGATTGCTTGCAATTTTCCTTCTTCACTGGTCGCAGACTTGAACTGTTCGATAATTTCATCACTCAATTTGAACNACAAAATAGAATAAGACAGTGACAAATAGAGAATTCTCGATGAAATTGCTTTTCCAATCTTGGAAATATGAACTTACCCTTTTAGGCACAGGACCGGTGTTGGTAAAAACAGTTTGCCAGTAAGACCATAGCAATAATACGAGTAGAATGTGATAAATCAATATGTAAAATATTTGCTGAGTGAGCGACATTGGAGTGACTGTGAACAAAGAACGCCATAAATGAAACCAATTACTACGTATTCACAATGACAAAATTACGAATTTGAATCGGTGAAAAGAATTAAGTATGAACTTACGCAAACATAGCTGAATGATGTAACAGTAATAAGAGTATCCAATAAGCGAACAAACCAGAAGCACTGGCAAACTTTTTGCTAGTTTGAAACAGCAAGTACATCTTCTCTTCTTTCGCAAGAAATTAAAATCTTCCATTTTTCAAGTGATGAAGTAGATTTTCAGAAACACATACTCAACCATGAATTTGATAATATAGAAGAAGGTTTTCTGAGATCGCTAGGGCCAAATGCTACACACTGAGCGGAGATCAATACTTTTTTACATGACTGAACACAAAACCCGTAACTTATATGAATTCACTGACTAAAATAAGAAAAAACTAATAATTATCTTTAAATTCTACTGCAAACTGTAAAACATATTGCCTTCTGAACTACATTACATCGACTATTGTTCACACCTGAAGAATTTGAAGAAATTTATGGATGTTTGTTTTGCGCTTGAGTCATCCCCGTTACCCGTCTTCGCACTTTCTCCAACGCCTCGATTACGTTGTTGGAGGCACAGTGGCACACAGACATGAAATTTTTTAATTTTAATTTTTTTTTTCTATCAAAATCAAAATGGTTATGGAAAAGCACAAAAAAGAAATGTTGAAACCACCTGCACTATATCTATAGCAACCGTATGATCAGAATCAACGCCCGTAGAACGTGAGTAGATTAGTCTTTATTCGTCTCAAACGTATTTTTTCTTCAATTTTTTTGCAACTACTCATTTCTACGAGTAGGAATATCATGCATTTATTAATTATTTGAACTTGATGGTTCATTTATATGGGCCTTATGTAATATCATCGACCCTCTTTTCAGAATTTCTTCACTGGTAAGTTCATAGTACACAAGTAAGGTTGTGAAATAATGATAATACAAATCAGAAAACTTTGTTCAACATAGGTAAAATTGTTTAGAATTCGATTCTCGCATAAACAAAAATGAAACGAATGCATCACATTCAAAATCAGCCTCTAGCATCGTTAATCGTCGACGGTAACTGCACTTCTAATCCATCCAAGTCTTTGCTCAGCATTATCTGACAACCCAATCTGGATCTATAACATAAATAAATAACTTATGAATGTGAATAGTTTACTTTTAATTGCAGCATTAAAATAGAGAAGAGAATTGTAAAAACTAGTCTACTTCAAGTTGATAAAATAATTTTTCATACAACATAACGACAAAATAGAACCCAAAAACACTCACGTATCGGTCAATTCAAAAGCTAAATCCAACATATCAAGTTCCTCTTCGCTTGGTTTTTCTGGTAATTTATCGTAATCTTCTTTTTTCAAAATAACGTGACACGTTGAGCAGGTTAAAGTTCCTTCACAAGCTCCTGTGAACCAAAACACTTTGTGTCAACAGTTTCATAATAAGTAGTAATAAACAAAATAGCAGAGCTCCAGTTGAGTTGTGCAAGGTTATTTACTCACCGTAACCATCTAAATCCAGATTATTGTTAACTACAACATCCAACAAGGAGTCGCCTTCTTTTCCAGATGCTTTAATTCTTTCCCCATTTTTCTTCACGAATGTAACTTCATAAGTCTGAGGAGATCTGTGGAAAAAATAGTGAAATGTTAAGCACCGTTTTTTTGTCCGATTTCCATTAGCAAAAGAAATAAGTAGAACTCACTTTTCTTCCTTTGAAACATCATTGGGGGCAGTTGCATAATATTTTAGTTGATTCAATCTCATTATTACACTAGTTTGTGGCTTTGAATCGTACGATTTAGATTTAGAAAAATGACTTACTACAGTAGATAAATAAGTATAACGCCTGCATAATGTTAAAAGTTTCATGGTGCAAACTATCACAGCGAAATATAAAATTAAAAATTCGGATAAAAAAGTATTACAAACCGAGAGAACGGACTTAAGAGACAACAGGTTCACAATCGGATCAACATCGAATTCGAAGGAATGAACTCTACTAATAATAAGAAATAGTTTAAACAGTTATTTGTCAAGTGAAAATTAAACTTTAATCTTATTCTTATAATCAGTATTCTGTAATTTCATTCTTATCACATTCGCAACAAATCAACAAAATATTTCGCTTCAATTCGTATTTTTCCGGGCATTGTTCGGTCGCGAACCACGAGCAACGAGTATCACCGAACCTTGCACCGGTCAGTCACAGGTATTTTACGCGAGACGAGAACATACCTACAAAGAAATTGTATAGGCAACTTATTTGATCTACAGAGTATCCGTTTTTGTATTACTACTGTAATTTCCCCGCTAATTATGAAGGATGAAACTATTTTAAGTATTCATTGCTAAGTTACTGTAGGGATGGACAGCAAATAAGTCTAAGTGTAATTTTTTTTTCATGCGTGAAAGTAATTATACATACAATTCATTCTAATGCTTATCAGTTCCAGTAACACCTATCTAGGTACTCCAAAAGAATTCATTTTTATTGGTATATACAATTATTACTTACTCGATGATAAAACACTACAACCGTGTACCTACATACTTACATCACTTTCGTCAGCTAACATTGGTTTAGCATTCCTCCACTTTTTTAAAAACATTATGAAATTATTTCAGCATCTCTCATCATCGATGGATTGTTTTATTTCCCTACAGTCAGCTGAAAAGTTCTACATTATTTTATTATTTCTTGTTGGAATGTAGGCGCAAAAATGTTAATGAAGTACCACAGTAATCATAATAATGAAAATTCCCTTCATGTAAATAAATAAGCATGAGCATTAACGTCAAAAAATAAACTTAAAATAAAAATTTATAGCCAATTGAGCACATACCTATGTTGGTTGTATTTGCAGACTTCCGCCATCCGTAACTTAATTATTATTAACTCTCTTCGGTGGATGTAGGAATAATGATGCATTTTTTCTCGAAGCAAAAAGAAGACATTTTAGTCACCCGAGCATTAAATTTACTTAAAGCATTGTACTTCCACGTAATAAAATTGTTCTTATGATTCAATAAAAATGTATTTGGAATTTCTCATTCTTGTGCAAGTAACATCACGAGTGTAATGCGTATTGTACAGAAGCTTTTTTTTTCTGTAAAAGGTTGAAGATTCCATTATTATCGGGAGGTATAGTAAGAGGAAAATCTCAACGTGTAAGAGTATAACTGTATACCACTAACGAGAAATGAGGTAACTAAGAAGAAAAAGTAGACTCTGCATATAATAAGTAAGTAACAAATTGAAAATATATGTACTTAGTATACATTTTAATTTCATAAATTTCAACTTGAAAAAAATATAATTCTTAGTAGTCTACCGTTTTCTACAGTAAGTTCCCAATTAAAGTGATTAGTAGATAAAGTAAGATGACTTCACCATTTTTACGCAACATTCGAAAACGAAAATTCATCCGATTTGAATTTCGGGCAACACAAACGTTCATGCACCTACATGTAGATATCTAGTATTTTGCAATTTGCATTCGGATATCTTGCTGTGATTTATAACTCCTGAAAAACGAGAATATGCAAATTTAACAACATTGTATCTCCTAACTACGAATTGCTTCGAGTGTAATTTTGTATGCGATGTTTGTGTAAGTAATTTTGAGTAAAAGTAAACCGGATAATCCATGTTTTAAAAAAAAAGTGACTTGTGGCGAAGCAGGGAGAAATTTTCAATGATAAACCGTAACGATATCGATACAGATATGACGTGAGGGGCATGGAAAAATATGGCGAGAGCATGGCGAAATTTCTGTTATCACTTTCGGGGAAAAATCTTCGATTTTGATTGATGGTGTTTAGAGTCGTCACATGACTTGACCAATCAGAGTTTGAGATTGAGAGTTTCAAAAATCCCCAAAGCGGAATCTGATTAGAAAAGAAAAACACGTAAGCAAATTCTTCAAAGGAAAATTTTGTACCTATCAAAAATTTTTAAAATTTCGCACCAAAATTTTTTAAAATTTCGTAAATTACCTTCTTCGATAGAAAGTAGCTAAAGGATACAGAACATATGAATTATCCAATTGAATCAGCGAGCCAAAAAAAAAGAAAAAATTCACTTGGTGCAATAAAATAATAAAAAAAATTAATCTGCAAAATTGGCACGTTGAGAATTTTTTTCTAAGAAGTGATCTATTTGATTCTGATCTGCATCTATCGTAGTACTATTCCTAAAGGAGTCCTTGACCTGTTTTATATTGCAACATCTTCGTGATAGGTTCATCTTCTCGATCGTTGCGTGGGAATCCGCTAGAAAGAGCTGCTGTTCCGCTAAGCCTGGATCTATCGTCTCCGTCTCCAGTACACCGCGTAGTGCAATGTTGTTTCAGGTAAATCTCCTTCTTATTCTTATCAGAAAGGTAAATGTTCTCAGTCTTCGTTGCGGCATATCTTGTATCTTATTGTGTGATGACTTTGGTAACTTTGTGAAATTCTTCCGTAATTCGACTTTTTCGTTAGTTTTCTCACTGTAATTTGTTCGTGTTGTGAATATCTTACATTTTTACCGAAACTCGAATTTCTAAAAAAAATAAAGTGTGTTTTGTGTTGAAGAAATCGTGAGTACCTATCGTATTTGAGTTTTCAGATTTTGTTTCAGCTTCTGGTGATGGGTTTGTGATAAGTTAAATTATGAAAGTATAATTATGCGCCGACGATATGTTTAATAATGTACAGTGTTCAATGCTAGGAAAAGTAACAATGAACATTTTTCTGATTTCTGTTGATACGTAAATATAGAAGATGTATTGAGCAAAAGTTTGAAAAGTTGTGATTGTTTGAAATGAATGCGTTTTCTAAGTATTTACTCGGCGGATCATTTGAACACCCGTGGTCACAGGAACGTCTTCCAATTTATAATTGTCGTAATAAGGATGAGAATCGCCGTTATCGGCATTTCTCTTCCTTAATTTTTGATCACAATTCGAGTAGAATTAACACAATGATTATAGTAAAGATTCTATATCTTATTTACAACTTCTGTGAATTTGTACCTGAAAAAACAAGATCTAGAAGAAAAATCGAAGTAAGTTTTATTTTCGGAAATGCATGCGAGTCGATTCATTCAAAACTACGAAATCATGGGTAACTTTTCGCCGAGTCAGTAGAGTTCACGTGCAGTACAGCCTTATTGATCTTACGTTTAATACGCCATCCCGAGCATTTCTTCCTATTTCAAAAAAAAAACTGGGTCTTCAATCTTTATTTAACGTCGCCTCACTATCGATTAATTCCTTTCGTCCATGTTTTGGAATTCAATTGATAACGTATCAAATAGGTATTTTGAAGCCATGTTTATCGTTGACAAACAATTTTCTGTAAAATTCGCCACATACCAACCGGCAATACGTTATTCTAGAAGAAAAATGTGAACTACTTACTGAAAAAAGTGAACATCTATTCAATATTTTAATTAGCTGTATGAATTCATCTGGTAGACTATATTAGGTTCAAGTATCTACTGAATTGAACAACCTGTCTTGTGATAATACAATGTAATTTATCTTACCGCGTCTAGCCTAGGTCTAGGTATATTCTTACAATTAATTATCGTGTCGCAAGCTATTGTTATTAATAGGTAAATCCGAATGTTGTCGACTTTGTGAGTAATTCCGTCGGACGAAAAGTCTATCAGTTTAGGTAATTTAATACAGTGATATACAGAGATCAAGGGTAGATACCTACACTGTTACCACATATTTTCCTAATCTATATGGTATACATACTTATATGTATCTATGAAATTTTTCGAAATGACGAGTGATAGTAAATAAATCGTGTTATAATTATTCAATTTTAAGTAATATTTTGATCGTGATGATCGAAGCCAAGAATATGGCGTATTATGGTGGCGACTTTGTTTACATTTTTAATCTCTTATCAGTTTCGGAAATTTTTCAAACTCTAATTGGTCAAATGATATGTGACGATTCTGAACACCATTAATAATTAAGACCGAGAATTTCCCTCCGAGAATGATGATAGAAATTTCGTCATGCTCCCGCCATATTTGGTTTGCCACGTGGCCATTGAAATTTTACGTGATTTTCTTTGAAAAGTGAACAAAAAATTAGTTAATCTCGAACAATCCTAATGAATTACTGAAAGACATTATTTGAATCGAAAATTTCCTGTCCATCATATGAGCTTGCAAATCTTCAAAGCATCCGGTGTAAAATAAAAAAATAAAATAAAAACAAGACGTTTATTTCATAGGTACTTGATACATATCAAAGGAAATTGTACGAATTAGTGGATGCAGGTATTAACGGTTAATTCGTAACAAACGATACGATTCGATTAAATAGTTTATTTAGGAATACCTACCGTGATGACTTATGCAGCTATATCATTCAATAAGTACCGTAACCAATATTTCACGAAAACGCCATATTATATAGCTAATAAAATCATATCGTTTTCATTCGAGTCTCTAAGGAGAAAGTATTGTAAATAATCTAAAATTTGCAATATATTATTCGACAGTAGAATGCAAATTTTCATAATTGGTATTTTTTTTCTCCTTTTATTCGTCAAAGTTCCACAGTATCTATCTGTGACCTGATTACTCGGAAACTCATACCTATCTATACTTTTTTGGACAGAGGTTAAAACCTAAACCTTGAAATCATTCGTTACTCTTCTCCATATTTCGTGATGATTAAATCTTAATTACCCGTATTGATGATACTGTTTTGAAATCATTCCTCCGTTAAAATAGATTTAATGCTTATTAAAAATCGTAAAAATTTTCTTAATAGATGTGCCTATTTCAACAGATACCTAATACCAAGATACTAAATTATTTCTTTTAATTGGCACATCAATGGATTATTTTTTTTATAAATCTTCGATTTTTTTTTCATCCAGAGGATTAAGTAGGTACCTTCATTTCTTGAGAAAGAATATCGGTAGTTTTCGAAATTATCGAATTCTGGAAATTTTTTCTTTCAAATCAAAAACACCACGATGAATTGGAAAATATAAGAACCGCTTTGGGGTTAAGAAAGGATGAAAAAAATATATTTTTGAGTTGTCCAGCCGTTTCTTAGGTCGCTCAAAGAGAGCTGGAAAATGTATCTACTTCATCGACGAAGTTGAAATTTCTCGGTATAGGTACCTGTAAATAGGTGGTATAATGAGCGATAATTAAATAACTTTAGAAGCAGTGAAACACGTTCAACTTTTATGCACGAAGTTATGAAGTTGTGTAAAAAATATCTCTCATCCGTTAAAATAAGTTTGAATGAAATGAAATATCACCGGGTAAAGAAAAAAAAATTACCAGAATCCAAATTCAGCTCATCTATCGTTTTTAATCGAGTCCTTTTGCACACGAACTGCGTGACCAAAACACGTGCTTGAAGCGTTTTAGGCCTCGTACTCATTCTTAATAAGTATATAGGCACATAAGTGGGTAAATTTGTATAATATTCGGGCGCTTTCATATCATTTCTTTGAAAGAAAACGAAAAGGATGCGATTTTCCTACCAATAATATAAACAGACAAGAAAATTACATTCGATAATATGTTATTGATGGCACGCAATGTGATCGTAATTGTTTCACGCGGAACCACGCTTTATCTTGTTACAGCATGAAAGACACGACAGCAGATTTTCGTCGTGAAGTTTGCATTATGCGAACGGAGTAAGTACCTACTTACTCCGAAAAGAAGGCAAATTTGTGTAGAGATGATTGTATTTTGTTTACGTTTATAACGGAAAATACTCGAGTCGGATTCGGATTTTACCAAGAGCCGGATGTTTTTATATTTTACTAGTGGCCAATTGGTCGATCTCCTATCCCTAATGGTTAGGTACAGCCAGACTTGCTGTTATTGTAAGTGAATTACTATAAATTTTACGTTCGGTACGTCTTATTCGAGTATTACCTACTTTCTCATTGGGAGCAGTGAAAAATCACATTAAAAAATTGACAAAAATAGACAAATTTTGAAAAATTGACAATTTTAAAAATTTTAAAAATTTTAAAAACTGAAAAAAAACGGAAATTTTGAAAAATTGACAAAACTGACACATTTTAAATAACTGATAAAATTGACAAAATTGACAAATTTTAAAAAATTGATAAAATGGACGATATTTACAAATTTTGAAAAATTGACGCAATTGACAATTGTTCAAAAATTGACAAAATTGACAATTGTTCAAAAATTGACAAAATTTTAAAAAATTGACAAAGATAAGAAAAATTGACAAAATTTTGAAAAATTGAATATTTGAAAAATTGACAAATCTGTAAAATTGAAAATTTTGAAAAACTGACGAATTTTGAGAAATTGCTAAATTTTAAAAAATTACTATACCGTGAAAAATTTCTAAATTTAAAAGAATTGACAAAATAGAAAAATTTTGAAAAATTGACAAAATTGACAAAATTTAAAAATTTGCAAATTTAAAAAATTGACAAATTTTTCAAAAATTGACAAGTTTTAAAGAATTAACAAATTTTGAAAAATTGACAAATGTTAAAAAATTTAAAATTTTTGAAAAATATTAAAAGATTGAGAATTTTAAATTTTTAAAAAGTAGACAAATTATAAAATTTTAATCAATTTCGAGTAACTAAAGCCTTGAAAAACTGAAAAGTTTTGAAAAATTAACGAATTTTGGAAACCCAGTTAAATATGACGAGT
>JAAOIU010020948.1:0-10495 GCA_018107765.1 Hypogeococcus pungens | reverse complement strand
TTTTTTTTTTTTTTTTTACATGTGCAGAAGAGAAAACACGAGATTGGGTGTGCTCGTCTTCTATTCGGCGAGTTAAATTATTAAAATGATAAGAAAAAGCGCAACAATGAATAACAGAACTAGTAAGGCGACTACGTAGGCCGGTAGTTGTCATCTAATCTTCCAAGTTACCGTTATGGGAGGAGGTTCATTATGATCTGGACTAGTTTTTTCGGTACTGCCGCCAAAACACAGGCAACGGCTGTTGGAAGATCCTCGTTTGAGAAATAATTTATCCTCGCGTTGACGTTCGCTGACGTGCTTCACGTAATAATCTGAATCCTTCAGGTACCTTTGGAAAAAGAATTGAAAACAATTAACTACCCTCGTTTTTAATATTCTCAATCAATCACCTACCAGACCGGAGGCCATCTATGTTCCATTAGATACTCTTGATTTTCGGGATGCAGGCTTTTCAACAATTTCGGTGACATTTTACATAATTTATTGTAATTGACGCACAAATAACTCATACACCAGTCAGCCAACTGATCAGCATTGTGCAACTAAAAATGAACCCAATTCAATTAACGAATGTGATAAGTTTTAGTTTAATTGTAGAATTTTCCGAGGTACCTTGCACGTCTCCAGTAACCTCAAACAAGGTTGTATTACGTCCGAATTTTCAGTAGCCGAAAATCTATTTAGTTCATCGATCACAGCTCTTTCTACCAAATTTATTAGTCTAATGAGGCATAAACGATTAGCTAATTCTATGAGATCAAGACACCTGGTAGATGAGATAGGTTTAATGTCGTCCGTATACAAAAACATTAGTAATTGGTGGAAGGTATCTGAATGAACTCCGGGAAAGAAGATCTGTGAGAAAGATTACATTTAAAGACATCCTTCTTCGAAAAAAAAATCGTTCATCGTAACGTACTCACTATTTTAGCATTTTTCTCTTTGAAATTTCCAGAAAACATGGCTCTCATTACATCGCATCTGGATGAAAGTAACGCACGATGAGCTGCAAATACGCCGTCGTCTAATTGGAATATTATATCAGTGTAGAGTCCTTCTTCTAAACACAGCTTTATCATCCTTTCGCGAAATCTCTGCCGATTTCAAATGTATTTTATAAGCATTTTGCGGTTTTAGTTTGACAATTAAAAAAAAATGAAGCGTTACTATTTGACCTGTTTGCATCGTTGTCTTAATTCAACGTTTAAATAATCGTCTTTAGATTGGATGTTGGTTACGTAGGCGAGAAGATCGTTCAATTCCATGAATTCGGCTGCTTGTCTCAGATCCTATACAAAATCAGAATTTAATCAACTATTCTACGAATACAACCTTACTCAACTTGGGTTTAGTTTAGCATAACATTATTCAGTACTTGTAAATTATTATAATTCGGTTCTATGGTGCCTGTGTAAAGAAACTGTAAGCATTGAGACATGACCGTTGGAGTTACTAGTTTACTCATTGTGATCACGGTATGTTGGCAATTCTCAATTTCGCAACTGTCGCTGGACATGTTGCACTGAAATTATGAAAATTCAATAGTAATTGTACGTTTTGTGAACTGAAATTGAAGGCGAAAGAATATTCTTTCAAGATTTACTTCGATTGTAATAGTTGAAAAAACAGGATGATTCAATTCTTTTCTGTAACTGTATGATCTTGCGTGGATAGAATCTTTCATTGTGCTAGCTACAGGGTAGTCTTTGAACCTTTTTTGTGGTTGTGATAATCTGAAATTTGATTTTAATTCCATTTTTAGTTCGAATGGAATTAATCTATTAAAAAACATTCGTTTTCGAGCAAAATTTCATCCTAGTTCAGAATGAATGGTATTTCTCGTATTTATCATATAAAACGAACGAACGACTGATGAAAAATTTAAATTACCGGTATTACCGGTAATTTATCAATAATGAAATGAATAACCGCCATATTTTCAGATTTCGGTGGAGGAAGTTGAAAAGATTTTGGTTTTGGATTTCTTAGTTTTGTTCAAATAATTTTGTAGATTACGGTTAATATTTCACTTAATAATCGTATAATTACTCATGTAATCGGGTTATTCTCTTACTTCGTAGTTTCGTTGACGATCAGGTACTCGGTATCATCGTTAAATTCGGCTAATGTAGCTTCTCCGAAGTTAGTCATCTGAAGAAAAAGAAATAATCAGAATGAAACATCATCGGAGCTAGAAAACAAAGAAGAAAAAGGTGTCACTACTCACAATACTGGATTCGCTGGTACTTCTTTCGACTTCGTTTCCAACCACGGCTTCATTCGGTATTGAAAACAAATGCTGGAAAACAGGAGAGGCAGCAGCTAGCACGAACTTATGAGCGGTAAATCCGATATTATTTACGACAAACACAACGTCGGCATGTTGCTGTTGATGATACAACCACTGTATATTTTCTTCGTACGTAGATGCGAGCACTTGAGCTGGGGGCGGAGTTGGTTTCGGAGGACAATACGGTAGCTGTAAGAATATTCTTTGATTAAAGCATCACGTCGAGTAAGTAGTCGCCCTGAAGTAGGTAGGTTAAGTGTACTAAAGTTTTTGTTTACTTGTAACAGTGGTTTTTGAACTTTTTTCAAATTCGTCATCCAGAATCTTTGATTTTTTCGCGATATCAATGCCGCTCTGATTGCATTCTCGAATACTTCGTTGACGCCGTAGTAAGTGAGTACGCTCGTCTCGTAGTAACTCACACCGAATTCTCGAGCCATCGCTCTGGCTTCGTCTGGCATGACTAGATCGTTTTTTCTAATAGGTCTGTGTACGTTTGGTTTCAATGTTAGTGATCGCTGGTGCGGATTGGAATCACAAAATCGTGTTAGGTTACCTGATGAATGGACTTCGGTCTCTGAAGAAACTCAAGTATGTTTCGTCGCGATACATGTACCGTAAATCGCTCTTACAACCTACCAGTAAGATAGGAGTATGAGGGCAGAATTGTCTTATTTCCGGAACCCACATCGCTTTGCAGTTTCGTAACGACACATGACTGGTTACTGAGAAACACAGAAGCACTACGTCTGATCTGCAATAGATAATTCGAGTCGGTAAGTAAATGAGAATTGTAAAATGACGACTCTTTTGGAACTATTTGGCTCGAGTTTTACCTTCCGTAGGCAAACCTACGGTCTTTTTCGTGATCACCGAAGGTATCCCATAGTCGTAACGAGACGTTAACACCATCTACTACCTCCCACGAACGTTCCAAAACCTAAAAATCGAAGAAATATTTTACTGTAATGAAACTGAAAGGTAATCAACAGATATCATTTTTCATTTTTTTTTTCATGGCAGCTTTACCGTTCCCTGCTGCAAAAGTCGTCGTTCGAAGGATATATTTTCTCATTTCTCAATCAACAAAGTTCGAAACTTCGTAAGTGACAGATACCACCAACGTATATTGGTTATTAGAACTTACATCTTTACACATACGATATTGATCAATAGCCCAGACGGTCGGCACATGAGTGGTCAGCAACTGCGACAACGATAACCGTTTATTACACGCTCGAGCGCAAATTAGACGTGTTTTTCCGACAGCTGTGTCTCCTACGACGACGCATTTGACCAGCTCTTGATGAGGTTGTTCGTTATCTATCATTACTAGAGGCTCCGCTATACCTTGCGACGCTGAAACAGTTAAAAATAACCAATTCGTTATAAAAATATAGTCGAAATGTTTTTACGAAAGTACATTCAAGATGAATTTTCCTCGTTCGTTTACCCTTGAATTTATATTTTAATTCTGCGTGACGTAAATGCATACGTGTAGGATGGATTTTCCTAAAAGCATCGTTTTTATATTCTTTACCATTCTGTTCGGCTTAGGCAATCGTCAATTCGATTTCGTCGACGATTAACATGTGGAGTTTGTCCTTTGCTCGACCATATATCTATACTTTCTTAGATAGCTTACATTATTAATGTGGATTTCACAGGTACTCTTATCGATTTATGGGCTAGAGCCAAGTTCAACGATACCAGCGCCGGTACCAGTCTTTATTCCGTTCTTCCACTGTACCCTAGACTATTGTCAGTTGAACTTCATACTTGTACCATTATATTATAATATTTCAAGTGTAATCGTTGCCCTTGTGGGTAAATTACTTCGTTCACAAGATTGATGATTTTCCTAAAACGTATCTTCGTCCTTTACCCTCCTCTGCCTATAACAAATTGAGCTCGCGTGATCGCCTCGTATGCTAAAATCGCCAATTTAATCGCATAAGAATTATGTTTTCACGAATTTAAACCTGCGTATAATTTTTTCGGTTTTTTAATTTAATCCCCACGACGTAGTTTTTATTCTGTTCGGCTTTTACGACGAGGTGGGAGGCGTACCTATTACAACAGACGTCCAGCAATAAATTTCAAATCACATGTTTGTTCAGTTAACGGCGACGCAAGGGTTTTTATTACCCTCACTTGTGTGTAGGATTGATTTCGTGTCAATATGCAGGAAAAAAACTGATCGCTCACGAAAGTGAAACGACAATTTTTGCAAATTTAAGGCGGATTGGGAGTACTTACCCACTACATAACCTACACATACGAAAAGGAGAAATGCAGGAGAAACGTACTGTAGGTTGTAAATTCGCCAAATGCGCAAATAAATTAGCCTCTATCGATTGACGATATAAGTATATGGTACGTTATTCCTCCTTGGCCGTTTCCTAATAAATTACACCCATACGTGTGGCTGAATTATCTGCCGCCGGCGTAATATTTGATAGCTTTAATAAAATATTTTCACGTCCAAATTATCGCTGCACTTGGACGAAATATTCTCGGCGGAAAAACGTTAAAAATGGTTGCGTACCTAATAAAAAAAATTACGATTGGGAAATTAACGACAGAGCTCAGCTGTAAAATGGAAAACGGTTGATGATAAATTCAGACATTGGTACATAAATAAATGACAAGACTAGACCTTGTATCTTGGAGGCGTATTTATACTAGCTGAAGTTGTGTGCCTCGAAGAGTGAAGTGAATTTCAATTAAGTTATTGGACGGTGCGATGAGGTGAAATATGAAATGAAAATTAAAGACAGACCTAAAGTCAGATAAGAAGGAATTGGCTGTCTTGTTCTTGTATTTTCATTAATTCAACAAAATTACAAAACTGAAAAATTCTTCATTTCAGAGTTCGGCGATTTACTGAAAAATAATTTCCTGAACGAAATTTGAAATATGAGATAAATTTTTCATGGTGTCGGTACAATAGATTGAAAATGTTATATCCACTATCGTTTGTGGTATAGGAATAATATCGAATTTTGTAGACATTTTTTTCCAAGTAAATTAAGTTTTCGTTATCGATTTGGGAATTAGTGACAATTTATTTGATCTAAGAAAACAGATGAGAAAAGTTTCATTCAACAGAAAATACCTACTTACTAATAACAGTTTTTTAACAGAAAAAAAATTGATGCTGAAAAAACTCTGATTACCCTTGTGTCCGGAGGAGAACTGCTGGATGAAATTGAAAAATTTTCATTCTGCAAAGATAATACAAGTATGGCTTATAAAAATTATGAAAAAATTGACTTTTGTCGGTTAACGTTTTTGGAAACGAAAAATTATAAAATTCATTTGCTCTCATTTCCAAAACGATGCAAGCTGCAATTGAAGAAAAAAATATTTCCAACCGTACAGGACTTGGTGTCAAGCCAGCAAACCTGAAAATGATATGCTGCTATATTGTTGGCATTGAGAGAATTTTTTTTTCATTAAAAAAAAAATTGACGATGCATGCTTTCAAAAAAATTAGAAATCGTTTATTTTTTGAGTAAAATTTTCATACCAGAAAATAATTGGAAGAAAAATGAAAACATTCTCAGAAAAAAACTATTATCAATATTGAACCAGATTTGGAATTTGAATTTGAAGTTGATACTAAAAACCATTAAACTTGAACAAAAAAATTGAAAATTTTTTTCCCAAAATAGAAAATGGCTATTTGAAAACAATTTTTACTTTTTACCGAAGTGAATCAATGAAGAATAGTAAAAATAAGAAAATTTTCAAAATTGATTGGAATTTAGTTTTGGAATCCGCGGTGAACAGAAAGAATGAATTGAATTTCTTAATATCTAATTAGAAGTAAATTTTTCAGTTTGAAAGAAATGTCAATTTTTCCATCAGGAAAAAAGATTCCTCAAAGTTGAAATCAATGATATTTTTTTTATTCAGAAAAAAAAGTGGTAATAATTTCTTCCTAATCAGAAAAAAGACAATTTTTTCATTTAAAAAGAAAAAATAGCAATTTGTTACGTTACAAAAAAAAAGAAAAAAAAAGATAGCTGCGTTATTTATTGACCAGGAAAGTAGTAATTTCTCTATCAAAAAAATTTATGGCCAGAAAATAAATAATTTTTAACCAAAATTTTTGATCAGAAAAATATCAATATTTTAATCAGTTTCTCAGTCAGAACAAATGACTACTTTCTTGGTTAGAAAATAATTTTTGATTAGAGACAATGATGATTTTTTGAAGAGAAAAAATAACGATTTTTTTGTAATCTGAAAAAAAAAGTCTCCGTTTGGAAATAGTGCGAGTCCCTTCATTTAGGGGAAAATCTTTCTGTTGAAGATGATAACAATTTTTTAATCTCTGTAGAAACATAATTTTTTGTTCAAAAAACAATGATAATTTTTTGATCTCTTATCTCAAGTCATTTTCAAAAATTTTTAAACAAAGGTATGGCGCATTTTACAAACGGGGTGGGAGAAGGGATTAAAATTTCTGCCTTTTTAGGGCCAGAATTGAGTAAAACTTCTGCAGACTAAACAAAGCGAGGGCGTGAAAACTTTTCAAAAAAAAAAAGAAGAAAAAAATTATGGCAATTTTATTTTTAATCTGGAGGAAACAACTGTTTGAATAATTCAAAGAAATTTATTTATTTATTTATTTTTTAGACACATTTCAACCATTTTTGGTTACTTCACGAGTTTGAAATTGAACTAGACCTCTTGGATTCCCCCTCCTAACCCCTCCCCCAGCCGTTCACACCTCTGATTTTTCTTCAAATTTGCGCAATTACTGTTCACTTCTGAGTAGGAAAAAAATCTTAAAATAGATGAAGAAAAAAAAGCAAATCAGTTAGAAAATGATTTTTAATAAAGGAGGAGGGGCTTTTTTTCGACGAGAAAAAATACGATTTTTTAATCAGGAAAAACGTCGATTTCATTAGTAATTTTTTCGTCGGGAAAAACGAAAATTTCTCAATTAAAAAGTGACCAGAAAAAACATTATTTCTTCATCAGAAGAAAAAATCTGCTAAGAGAAAAATAAGTACTTTCAGTAGATTTTTTGGTTTTTTCATGCACATATAGGTATTTTACCTATTTTTTTATTATTATTATTTTTTTTTTTTGAAAAATGAAAATTGGCAACGTGAGTAGATTTTTCTGGAAGAGAAACCAAAAGAACATGGTTGCCCCACCAATTTTAGGTCGTAGAATTCAAATTTCACTCTGAAATTCACCTAACTCGTACTTACAATAATTTTTAACATACAAAATATTTTATTCCAGAACAAAAGTGGATTATTTTCGTATTATTCGGAGGTTTGAAAAAAAGATAATGAAATAAAAGTAAAGATATCTTTGAAAACGTTCTACAATTCAACTTTTTTTTCTTTTTTTTTTGTAGAACGATTCTATTCACTTTCCTTCTCCCTGTATCAGCTTCCTTGGGTTAATTTACTTTTTCTGCGTTTAGTTCGGCACTCAGCCAACATCACGAGTAAAAGATAAGAAATTAGATACTAAATAGCGTTCGTCGAAAGCAATAAATCCGAGGTATTCGAGATAACGTTGAAAAAAATTGCTCCCTGTCCACTTCAACCCGCGTACAAAAACAGAAGAGAACTACACGCACTTGTATAAGAAACAATCGCGTATAATTTGCTACGCATTTAACGCACCTCGGTTAACTTCGCCGCACCTGCGAAAACCGCGCGATAAAAGTTCACCGAGAAGGTAGAAATTTCGGAGCACGCGAGAAAAATCCCGATACAAATTAGGGGTTTTGCCCCTTACGCATTCTGACGTAATTTTTTTTTCCTTTTTAATATCACGTCCTTCTAGAAAAAAATATATTTTGGTCGAGCGAGTGAGTTGTTTTCAAAGGGTACGCATTTACGCGTTATTGTAACGTTCGCCCTTATAATGTTCCTTCGGTCGGCGGTGTAATAAACGTTTGTGTGGTGCGAAATTTTCATCCATGCGGTGTGCTCACCCGGCACCTGAGCCACTTTTGTTTTTGTTTTGTTTGTAGGTCTAGGTAGTATCTACTTAGGTATTGGTATACATCGCCATTTTATATCTGTGTCTGTGCGGTTTAACGGTGTCTGAATTGGTCTTGGTAGTTGGTACCGTCTATGTGGGATGAAAACTCGTTCAAATATTTTTCCCACGTGTAAGAAGAGAAGAGAAGGCGATAAATTTTCAAAATCTGTGTTGATGTCGGCTCGAGCAACCCACCAGAGTATACTTATCGTGATTTGCCCGCTTCCAAGTAATGTAAAAAGGGTTAGAGTGCTTTATATTACCGTAGTATTGTGCGATGTAGATGCTCGAAAGTGATCCTATCTTCGTCGAGGGTATATAAAAACACGAATGGTTTTCGTTTTGGGATTAGTAACAAAAATTTAGCAACCTGGGCATGTTTTTTTTTTGTTGAAATTTTGTCACTTTCCTGAAATCTGAATTTTTTAAAACGATTTCGGCCTTGAAGGAATTTCATGATTTGACCAATATCCACCGTTTTCAAAAATTTTGTTATTTGCCTGAAATCGTATTTCGGAGCAAGTTCATCGAATTCCTCAAATTTTGTTACTTGCCTATAATTCGTGTTTTGCATAGAGACCTGCTCCGATAGCATTTAAGCTGGTGGCGGCTAAACAGATTTTTTCATCAGCGGCCGGCGGCGTGCCGAGTTCAGCCTTTTCTTAATTTTTTTTTTTTTTGAAAAATTGCTTTTTGAAATGAAAGTTGCCTCTGCTCACATCGATTGTATCGGCTTTGCCGAACAAAACACAGCGGTGGCTCAGCCGAAAATTCAATCGACTCGCGGCGGCTCTTAATTTTTGAAAAAATCGGCGGACGCGGGGGTGGCTCGGCGGCGCAGGTTTCTAGTTCAGCAGGAATTCGCATTTTTCTGTGAATTCATTATTTTTAAAATATTCTTACCTCATCGTAATTTTCTTGTTTCTCTTAAACGCCTGTTTTGCAGGAATTTATTTGTTTTCTTGTAATTTTCAAATCAATGGAATTTTGTGTTTTCCTAAAACCCCGTTTCCTGCAAGAATTCTTGTTTTCTGTAATTTTGTAATGTTTTGAATCAAGGTGTCTTGCATGAATTGTATCATTTGCATAAGTAAAGTCCGTATTTTTCAGAAATTTCCTCGTTCCCATTGATTTTGCAATTAGGTAGCAAGTTTGTGATGAATTTTGTCCCTCAAGAATTTCAAGGCTACCGGGTACACGAAATTCTTAATTTATCTAATATTCTCACTTTTGCTATTTTACAGAAATTTAATTGTCTGCCTGAAATTTGTTTTTCGCGAGAATTTCATTATTTACGCTGCATTATGATTTTCCAGGAATTTCGCTAATTGTCTGATATTCACCATATTTGGTAGAAATTTTTTCTCCTCTAAAATTTGATCATTTTTCATGTTTTTATGTCTTGCAGAATTTTGTAGAGTGCTCGAAATTAGTACTTTGCAGGATTTCATCATTTACACAAAATTTGTTTTTCGTGGAAATTTTGTGAAAAATTTTGTTTTGAAAGAATTTTATAATTTGCCTAAAATTTATCTTTCGCAAAATATTCGCAATCTTCAGAAATACCGCCATTTATTTTAAACTCATATTTTGTCGGAGTTTCTATATTTCTGATTCTGAGTTTTGCAGAGTAATTTACTTGATATTTAATTTCGCAGGGATTCTTTTTTCTGAAGTTCTTACAGAAATTTGAAGTTTTATAAGATATTTAAAATTTTATGATTTGACCGAAATTCCTATTTTTTAGGCATTATTTTATTTTCTCAAAAATTACGCTTTTCTAGGAAATCCATAATTTAACTTATGAGTATGTACTGCGGTTAGCGACATTTGCCTGAAATTTGTATTTTACTAGAATATCTTGTTGTTTGCCTATAAATTCGCGTTTTTCGTAATTTCGTTATTTTTTCAAATTTTTTCCTGTAGGTATTTTACTGTTCGTTTAAAATTTGTGTTTTGTGGCAATTTCGTCATTTCCATAAATTTTTCGGTTTATCAAAATTTTGATATTTGCCTGAAATTCATGTTTTGCAAAAAAATTCGTGTTTTCCCACTATTTCATAATTTTAAAAATATTCTACCTGGAAGTCGTTTCTTTATTTGTTTGAAATTCGTAG
The DNA here is from genome assembly GCA_018107765.1 of Hypogeococcus pungens. NCBI lineage: Eukaryota > Metazoa > Arthropoda > Insecta > Hemiptera > Pseudococcidae > Hypogeococcus > Hypogeococcus pungens. Next base: position 64 of record JAAOIU010020948.1, on the reverse strand, counting down.
ATATTGCAGCTATTTTAATTTTAACGAAGCTCGAATTTTTCTCAACATTCGCGTTGATTTTTTA